>JABUQX010086536.1:0-20000 GCA_015478945.1 Trachelipus rathkii
AATATCATTCAAAGTTAGAATCGAATCTGAAAAGATGTCGATGGTTTACGTGACGAAACTGTCATAAAATAATAAATATAAATATGCTCTTATTTTTTATGCAAACTATTTTCTGCTAGTATATTAAGAAAATTAAATAATAATCAGGAGAAAATATTTCAAGAATTGGATTTTAATAAATAAAACTTTATTTTTGTTATTTATTATTATATTACCTATTGAATACTTAACATTCACCACACAAAAACATATAGTTATTCATGCACACTGGGTTAAGATATTTAATATACAAGAGTACTGTTAATAGTAATCAGATGTTGGGGGCTTTAGAAGTGATATTAATAATAAGTTATATGCATAATGGAGAAAAATGACTCCATTGAAATAATTATTCATCTAACTCTTCTCATTAAAGAATGGGTTATATACAAATTCCATATTAAAACTTAGAAATTAGTACCCCAAGTTAGTTTAATCAAATTTAAGAAAATTGGCAAAAGATTTAAGTTACCGGTGTTAGGTTAAGTTATGTAATGTAGAGTTATATTAAAAAATTAATTAAAGGGTCAATCTCTGACAAATCACCACGCCCCTTACACCATCACCTCTTCAATTGTGATAAAAATTGGTGCATAAGGTTCTTTTTGGTGCCTGACCATTGTCAAATTTTAGAAGCTAGACTTTGTAGTTTTTGATTTATAAGGGTATAATTTTTTAGGGGGGGGGGCCTCACCCAAATCCAACACTTTTATATTCTCAACTCAATAATGTAAAGAGTTGATAGTATATATATTGTTGGAATCAGAAAGAAGACGAATTTTTGGAACCTTGTTTTTAAAAAAAATATTTTCCAAAAAAAATTTACACAATTTTAAAGTTTTATCCCCCCCTATTTCCCCCACCAGTACATTGAAAGCCAAAAATTATATTCAACATTTGAAAGCTAAACTAATTACATCAAAAAAAAAAAGCATGGTATCAAGCCATTAACAGTGATAAAATTTTTTTAAAAAAATAGGGATAATCATTTTCAAGTACAAAAGGAAATAAATCTACATATGAAAATCATGATAATTAAATGATTGTCTTTTATATATATAATATATTATATATAGAAATTATATATATTTATATAAACTATATTAGTATATAATATATATATATATATATATAGTATATATATTGATATTATTTATTTATTTATATTAGTACACATAGCCCTCTAAATCCTGGAGGTAATTGGTCAGGGAAAGTGTTTGTATGGTTTCTGACAATGAGAAGGTGCAGGAATTAGGTCCGATACAAGCCGCTTCGCGGACATAGTCGGGAATGCTTGCCTACTGTAATCCATGGGTCGCAAATCCTAGTACATCGCCTTTTCAATGCGAGAAGCATGAGAAGAGATTGTTTGTGAAAAGACTGTTCTGTTGTATGTGTTGCTATGTTTGTAGTGAAGTGTGTGTATTGAGATTAAGTGTAATACACTATGCGTAAAACTGCAATAATGTAATGATTGCAGAAAATTCTCCTACTTAAGAAATTTTTTGTGTCCATTACATTGCGAATAGAATCGGAATCATATGAGAGGGAATCCTGTGTTTAAGGTGAGCCAAGTCGCCTTAAACCAATGAATCACGTGAACTATTATTAATATTTAGTATATATATATATATATTATAATTAATAATATATATATAATAATATATATAAATATATATATATATATAAAATATTATATATATATATATAAATATATATATATATATTATTATTAAGTGTATTTTTTAACATTATACTAGGAGTGCATTCAAAAAATGGTTTTATATGCGCTAAAATTGTTTGACATTTAAAAATTCATGAAAAAAAAATACTAAATCATGAGCAAGGATCCGCAATCAACTTTTTCATTGCCGTGCCGAAACATTGCCAAGAAGATAGATTAATATTTGTGTTATAACTGCAGGAAGAAAATTGTAAATGCCTGACATATCTAAAGGAAGTTCAATTCAGATGAAAATAATATGTTGCTTTGCCATAGACTCACTCTCTGCAAAAAGCTCAACTTTCAATTGCCTTGAGATGCTTCCTCTATAGTGATTGGAATCCAGATATAAAAAATGTTTAAAGAGCTAGTTTTACTCCAATAAAGAACGTTAAGTACCGTCTTCAGCTATCATACTACTAATGTAGCAGAATGCTCTGGTAATAATATATGCATGACTTCTTATATAATGCATAAGCAAACTTTAAATATTAAAAAAAAAAATAGTCTAATAATATCTATATTTTTTTAGGTAGATTGCATTCAAGCACAAAAGTGATAATAAGATTACAAACTATTAGAAAAGTAACAAAAACTATGAAAATAAAATTAGAAAATGACCTAGAAGAGGAAATACCAAGTCCATCAAAGGAAATGGAATCTGATTTAGAATTTAACAGGTAAGTTAATAGATAAATGTTTTTAATCTTAATTACTACAAATGATAGTGATCTAAATGTGATAATTATGTTAACATTTATAATGACTTTATAATTTTATAAATTTGTTATATATAGCTCTGATATCTTACATTTCCATAACCTAAAGTAAGTTTCAATGCGATGTTTCTCTATCTTGCAATTAACAATTACTTTGAAAATTTTATCAAAACATTATGAAAATAGAAGATAAAATAGTCTAAAATGACCTGCATTTTAAAATGGAAGACTTGTCATTATATTATTTTCAGTCGCTATTGTTGATTATGTATTGGCATAAATTTTCTTAATTCCATTTTATTATTTTAATAAAAAAAAATTTAATTGGTTATTATATTACTATATATACCTTTACAGATTTGATAAACTAATGGTAGAACTAATAAATAAATGCTTTCAATGAACTGATTCATTCATGAAAGAAAAATAAATTAAGATTCTCCCCATACATTCATAGAAAAACTATGAATCTCTTTGGAGCTACTGACTTTACATTGTAAAAAACGAGTAATGAAAGAAATTTGGAATATGACTGAAATAACACAGTCTCAAAAGGTTAAAGTTATAAAGGATGTAAAAACTTATAGCAAAATTTTTCCAACAGATGAACTAGCAAGAAGTGCCTGGTGAAAAAGAGATTTCTTAGTATAAAAATTTGATAGTGGAAAGAAAGGATCAATTCAAAAAAAGACTAATTTTGATGAATCTAAAAAGAGGAATACACTCTTTCCAAAAATGATACTTCTATTCCAGTTATTGGATTCTCAACATTTGCAAGATTGAGACAAAAATTTTGTGTACTGGCTGGTGCATCTGGTACACATACAGTTTGTGTATGTACCTATCATCAAAATACAAAGCTTCAAGTATTTGCCCTTAGTTTGTATGACTACAACTATAAAATTCTAATGGAAAAAAGTGTGTGTGTTACTTAACAAACAAAGTGCATGTTCCATTTATGAAATTTATGTCCAAGAGAAACTGGTTAGAGAATTTCTTTCAAGCATTGAATTGCTTCATGATATGGAGAAGATAATTTGCAAGCAATGGGTTACAGTGGACAGGTGTTCTCTGATAGAAATATGTGAATCATTAGATGAATATATTATTCATTAACTAAAAAAATTATTAACTTAACCAGGCACAAAACACAATCACATTTTTTAAAAGAAATAAAAATTAATATTGCACATAATGAAGTTATTTTATTTTTAGATTTTGCTGAAAACTTTTCATTTATAATGCAAGATGAAATTCAAGGGTTTTACTGGGAAAATTCCCAATGTATTCTTAACCCTTTTGTGATGTATTATAAGAATGAACAAGAATTGATTTGTAAAAGCTTTGCTTCTTATCCCTTGATACTAAGCACAGCATAACTATGGTTTATACATTTTTATGCACTCTAATTCCCCACATAAAATCTTTACTTCAATTTAGAAAAAAATCAGTTATTTTAGTGATGGTTGTGCTGGACAGTACAAAAACAGGTTTAACTTTTTGAATATTTACTTTCACAAGAATGATTTTAATGTTGACTGTGAATGGCATTTTTGCCACTTCACATGGTAAAAGTCCTTGTGATGGTATTGAAGGTGTTGTAAAAAGAACAGTTGCAAAAGCTAGCCTTCAATGTCCATTTCATGAGCAAATAAATAATATTCCCTCTAAAGATGTTTTAATTTTGTGAAAGAAATTTTCAAAAAGTGAAATTTTTTTACACATGAAAGAATGAAATTGAGAAGAATGAAAAGTTTTTAGCTTTTAGATGCCAAAATCTAGTTCTTATAGTAGAAACACAGAAGATTCACAAGATTTTACCTTTGGACAATGGAAAAATAAAAGTTTTTGAAACCTCACTACAGAACAGGGTGAAGAAATGAAAATCCTAAAGAGTTTCAAAAATGAGAGCACGAACATTTTTGAAAAAAATTGTGGACTATGTGATTTGTCAAAATAAAAAATGGATAGAGATTATTGAAAGCTATGATATCGAATTTGATGATTTTAAAATTAACTTTTTACATCCCAGTGGAATTAGTAAATTTTACTCTTATCCCTTAATTTCAGATATTTGTAATGTTGAAGCAAGATATTATAAAAATATTAGATACACCTTCACTAAATGCAGGAACTAATAGCATTCAATATAAATTTCCAATAACAACGAATGTTGATTATTATTATTAGGTTACCAGGCTTCATTCCTTATACCATCTACTATATATATGGAGTTTATATAACTATATAGGGTAATAAAAAGATAAAAAATAAAAACCTGTGTGAAAGAAAGTGACTTACCTACTTTTCTAAGAATATTTTTTTTTATATCTACATGGTATAAGTGATATTGGTTCATCGAGGTAAATTAATGTAAGACTTAAATAAATTTTGGAGGGTACTTGAGTAATAAACGTTGTTGTTTTATGTTTAATGAATGATACTTAACTCTCTATATGTATATATAACCTAGACTTATAAATACAAAGTACTGAACATTTATTCTTAACCTACTGGAGGGAAGAATTTACCCAAAGTACGGTAAATTACCTGGGAGGTAGTTATACTAAGAAGTTATCATTCACAAATATTCAATACTGGCTAGTTAGCTATATACAGTTTACTTATTACTTCCTTGCTCTTGTAACATCACATTGCGATTTATTGATGCCAGCATGCTATTCTTATTTCTAGCTCAAACTGATTAGCTACTTTCAACATTACTGCTTATAATCACACCTATAATCTTTTTCTTGGTCCACAACCAGAATCCATTATACGTAGTAAAATTTATTGAGTAACCTAGTGAAAACTTACACCTTTTAACTATAAAATTTCCATTTGCACTTATCTGACCACCCAGAGTTATCAGTATATTTTGAACTTTAATGCACCTTCACTATTCTAATGAGGTGGCACTTTAGTGTACCTGAAAACTTAAGACTGCATTAAGTCCCTGGTGTCTTATGTTTTGCTTCAATTGGGGTTTGTTAACGTTTTCCTAATGCTTTATATATATAGAACAATGTGGCCCAGACTGAACCCGTGGCAACATCTTCACTATTTCCAGATGATTTATTCCATCTTAGATGTAACACACTGGTTTTCTATCAAACCACTTTCTTTAATCCACATGTACACAGCAGAAACCAAATTGCAATAACTTTCTCAGCCTTATCGTGGGGATCCTTTCAAACAGTTACTAAGTCAAATATAACAAAATCAACTGGATCTCTCGGTCATATGCCAGTCAGTAATGTTTAGAATAAATTCAAAAGGTTGTCTGACATAATCTACCTTTCGAAAACCTGTGCTGGAGTCATAACTAATAACCTTTGTTATCTCTAAATATTTCTCTATATGAACCTTTCAGTTAATTTTCCAGAACTTATAACCAGAGCTGTTAATCTAACTGGCCTTTAATTTCCTCAAATCTTCCTTACTACCTTTCTTATAACTAGGCACACATATGCTGTTTTCCAGTCATACTGTACTTACAAATTATGATGCTTAAAATAACATTACGTGCCTTGCAATGCTGTAACTACCACTCTTTAGCATTCTACATACTATCCATCAGCGCCTGCAGCTTTACTGGATCAGTATGGTTCTAATACGTTTGATATCTTTACATCAATCTTATATTAAAACATAAGGGATGCGAACCACATGCAGGCACGTATCTCAAATAGGCCTAAATGCAAGCTAGATACGTAGAAATTTAACACACGTGAGAGCGTGTGATGTCACTTCTACAATATAAATTTATATATATATACTTATAATATATATAATATATTATATATAATTATATTATAATAAATATATATAATATATAATATATATATTATATAATATATATATATATATATATATATATATATATATTATATATATATAATATATAATAATTATATATATAATATATATATAATATATATATATATATAATATATAATATATATATTATATTATATATTATATATTCTATATATATATACATATATATATACTGTCACAGAAAAATATATTAGAAGCATAAATTAGATGACAATGTGTGTAATTTGTATTATAATACATATGAGATTTAAATTTTACTATAAAAACTTTACAACTATTATAGGTATTATTATCATTAAATCGATTATAAAAAAATCCCTCTTTATAGCTATCTTTCTTCCTTTCTGTGAGACAACCATTACATTGTGGTCATAGGAAGTTGAGCTAGCAAGACCTTCAAATCTGTAAGGATGGGATCTATAAGCTCCTTATTTTATTTTTTTTCTATTATTATTATTATTATTATATATTAATATTATTATTATTTATATTAAGTATTGAATTTCTTTCATTAATTTATTCAAAATTGAAATTTGATTTATTAAACTGAATTTATTTTTAATTTTATTTGAATTCAACTCTACAGTAATGATTCACTTTAAATTTAAAGATTTAGGTTAGCTTCTCTATTGAATTCTACCATATAAAGTTATGTGGGCAAAGAAACTAAAAGTAAACTATCGCTATACGAAAAGAGCTTTAGTTTTGGATGCTTTACCTTTATGAAAAAAAGTTCCTACAATATGAATAAATCTCTCCTCATCGGGTGAAAGGCCTTTACTTTTTAGCCTATGCTGCTAACTTTTTCAAGCCTAGTATGTGGCCTATGGCATAGTTAAGTTTAAAGAAAAATATATAAAAATAGTTTTTATATAATATTCTTTTTTATTCTTGCCATTTTGAAGTAATTTTGATCTTTTTTTAATATTATGTATTTTATTATGCAGTGTGTCAGAACTAGAAACATAGTTCTAGCTCCAGAGAAATGTATTTTAGGTCTGCCTTTTTCTCATTGCTCAAATGTTGCAAGAGATTAGGGTTGGGGCTTTTTTGCCTGTGACGCTGTGGTCAAAATGACCAACACGAACGGAAAGCCCTTGTTACTACTCTTACCAATTTTTCGAACCTAAAAAACATTGCTTTCCTATATTTATCTTTTAGGTTTTTTTTTTATTCATAACTTAATTGTGGACCGCCATTGGTCATGGTCAACATGTGGCACCGTTGCTTCATATAAATATAAAAACATCGAATTAATTTTAAAAATATCGATTTTATTTAGAATCCGTTAATCTCAACTATTACCGGAAATTGTTACATATATTTACAAACCGGTAACATAATTGTCCATCAACTCTACAAACAAAATCGTCTAATTATTTAAATTATTACAAACATTTTAAAAAAATCAACGAGCATAACTGCTTATCCTTAATAATAAACAAAGTCGTTTAATTTTAAACTTGCCGGAAATTTTAAGCATAATATTCGGGTATTAAGACAATCCATAGGAGAGATGTACGTTGTCAGAAGACCATCTTTAGGGCAATATGTTAATTGTACAGATTTTATACCTTGCATGTTTTGTCTTGGTTTCTATCATAAAAGGCATGCCAGTGTTCACGTAAGAAAATGTAAATTTAAGGGAGATAATGCCAATTCACGATCCTTTAGTTATTGTTATTTTATTTTTATGGAGATTGTTAAGATTATGGTATTATGTATATTATTTATTCTTATTTTATTTATGGTTATTTGGGTGTATATTATGGGATTAATTGGTGTATTTGATGTTGTAGTTTTGGTATAAGATTGTTTATTTTATATTATATAAATTTATTTTGAATTTATCTGAATTTATTATGTAAAATTGTATATGAATTTATCTGGATTGTATGAGTATATCTACTTGAATCTTATAATCTTTATTAGTATTGTCAGTATTATTATTTTTTTTTTTGGCTTTTTTATATGCTTTTGTTATATATATATTTGTGATTAGTTTACGTACATTATTTAAAATTGATAGTATTTATTATTATTATTATTAATATTATATATATATATTTTTGCGTTGATGATTACGGTTAGGTAGTTTATAAGTATTATTATATTAGTTGATATAGCTTTAGTATTTGTGGTTAGCGTTATAGTGTATTAGTTTATATATAGGGATTTATGATTGCCGGGGTTACCGTATTTTAGTTATATATTTTATTATATATATTATATATATACTTATTATTATTTATATATATATATATATTTTTATATATATATTTTTATTAGTAATATATATATATATATATATATATAATAACTATATTATATATAGATAATTTTTAGTATAGTTTTATAGTATTAATATATATTTTTTTATAGTTATATATATAATTTAATTATTTATATATTATTTATATATATTATATATATTAATATATATTTTATAATTATATATATATTATTATATAATAATTTTTTATGTTTTAATATTATATATATTTATTATTATTTATTATTAATTTATCATACTATAAACCTTCTCCCGCTATTTATGCAGTGTTTGTTTCTATCTGCAGAATGTATTTTTATAAATTCTCCTGCGACACATGTGTGTTCATTGGGAAAAGTTAAATTGGCAGAAGAGGGGTTTCCCAGCCCTCAATTTGCCATGCGAAGATAATCTTCACATATTCACCAACTGCTACCGAAATTCTCAACCACAACTAGATATCCTAAGAAAACACTTACAACAACGTCTTAATTTTTAAGTTTTCAAAATTATATGTTTTTCTTCATATTATGTCTAAATAGAACTGATGGGTATTATTATTTTGTCGCTCCTTTCAGCTGGAATATATTTCGGAAATTTGATGTTTCATTTGTTATTTATTTGTTAGAAATGGTTATCAATCATTGAAAAAGACTAATATATTGTATTTAAAATTTTGTTTATGCTGTCATCACTCCTTGAGATTTCCGAAAAAAATTAATTTTCTAATTTGTTTTTGACAAATAAAAATGTTACAATTTTTTAATTGTTTTATTAGTAAAATAAAATTTGAAACAATTTATTGGGGTTTATTTAAAAATTTTATTACTTGTTTCTCTTTTCCTAACATAATTATTCTTGGTACTCACACAACGCAGTTAGATCTTTGCTTAGACTTTTAAAATTATCCTTTTACTAGAACTTTCTCTCATAAATCAGTTCATTGTTTATTGATTTGTTCAGCCCTTCCTCTTTAAGTCTCTTCCTCCCAGTTCTTCTCTTCCTTATCCTACTTCACGTTCTGGACGGTTTAGTGGCGTTCAACTCCGACGACAAGTAAGCCTAATATATATAATATTTATCATACTATTTAATAAATTACACATTTTTTATAATTATATTATATATATATATTATATAGTATTATTATATATTTTTTTATATTAATATATTTATAGTATATATATTATTTAATTATATTATTTTATATATTTATATTTTATTATTACTTGTATAATTTATTATTTTATTTTATTTTTATTTCTATTATATTACATTTTTATAATACAGTCCAGTTTAGGGTTATTGCCAATAATATTTATAAACTGATTTAAAAAAACATGAAAACTGATATGCTGCCGCTCTCACATTAATTTTAACATTATATTTTGAAATTATCTACAAAGTTTCGGAAATTATCGTAATTTAATTTCCATCACATCAGGTGATATCACTTATATAATATAATTATTTGCAAACCGGTTAATAAAGGTATGGACGTAACGTACTATCTAGATAATATGACTTGGTTATTATTATTTGTATATATTCTTGATAATCTAATTTCTTGCGATCAATCCAAATTTACTTACTCCATTAATTTTTTGTTAATAAAACTCTCATTAATTTATTATGTCTACTTACCTACTAAGAAGAATAAAAATTTTAACCCTTTTCTACAAATTTGTTAATAAGCCTATATAAGATGATAAACATTATTTATTAATTAGAATTTGTGGTTAAATTACAACTGTAAGTTATTTTTAATTTTCACTCGCAGTACTTAATAATTCTATCCCCCATTTATCGGTAAATTCCTCTTGGCTGCCTTTAATACTCATAACTATAGATTAGCAAAATTCCTCCCCTAAGTAAACCCCTCGCCTTTTTTATTTATTTCTTTTGTACCTTACCCTTTGCCATTTGATATTTCATAATAAAAAAATTTAACCTAATCATCCTTTAAAACTGACTTTTTATATGCTTATTAATTATTGAATAGATTAATTTATTTTATGTTATAAGTTTTTTGAAAATGTAGAGTCCTTGTATACGAAATATTCCATAAAAGACGCAATTGAAATTTCTATTGGAAGATATTTTTCATTTAAAATTGCGAATTTCATTGCTTTACCAGGTATGAATTTAAAACTTTACTGAATTTAGCTACCCAGGATATTTTTTTCTTTTTTAAATAATAAATTATATCAAACAAACTGATTTCTTATGTCTTTATGGGTTTCTCCACTTTTAGATTGACCACCCTTTTGCCAATTTTCATACCTAGTCATTATGAAAATTGTATTTGGTTAATGAAATATTGTCCTTCCCCCCCTCCTTTAATGATCCAGTTCATTTATTACATAATAGATTTATCATAGGACTCGACATTCATTTTTTACTTTTTTCAAAATTCATGATATATGAAATACTCCCTTTTTTAATTATTTAAATGATATAAATTAAATAATAATTACATTTTACAAAAAGATATGATAGATAGTTATAACTTGGCACCATATATAACCATTTTTTAGGTAATGTATATATTAAAAAAACGGATTTGTAAATTTTAACCTAATAATTATTTGTCGTAAAAAGACCTTATTTCGGTGTCATAGGTATTATATATTTCTATTAGTCATTTACATCCCACTTTATATTTATAATTAATCATCGTATTAAAACAATCTAAGTATTTTATATGAGCTATCTATCCATATTCATTGTTCTGTGAAGATTTATCTTAATTTCTCTTAAATTTTTTTAAAGCATTGTTGCTCTATTTATATCTCCGGTTTGTTGTTTGTGGAATTTGAGAGTTTGGATTTTTTATGAACTCATCGTTACACACCAAGTCCATCTAACGTATTCAAGTTCTTTTGAAATGCAGTTTTGTATTATAAAATATTACCTTTATTTATTTGAACATGATTTTTCATTGATAACATTCGTTAATATGAATTTATCCCTCCCTTTTGCAGTAAACTTATTTTCCCCATAATTGAACGTTTTAAATTTAGTTATTACTACAGACTTTACCGTCCTTATTCTATTCTGATACATAACCAAAGAAAAATTGTCTTTGGAAATCATATCTACATTATCGGGTTGCTTAATGGTGGTCTTCTACTAAGAAGCTGGGAGTTCTGTTCAGGTTGCGGGGATTTTTTTATATTCTGCACAGCTACTTTCCAGTTTATATAAAGGGCTCTTTATTCTCCCTGTTGTGAGTAAGCTGTTCTCTACATTCGGGGCAATCAGGGCCTCTTCGGCTCCAATACCCTTTAATGCGTATTGAGTTGTTTAGTTGTGAACAGGATGAGAGACTAACTTAAACGGTTGTCCCTCGATGATTCGTTATAGCTTTCAAAACTCTCTGACCCTTCCTTATCTTTGAGAGTACGTTCACGATTTGTTAGCTGCGCGCTATCTTTATTTATTTTCTTAGGTACTACTCATTACGGTGGTAGTATCTTTGCTTCTTCTAGTTGTGGAGAGGGTGGATGTGATCTTGTTTGTGATTTTGTGATGTTTGTGCCGCTCGCTATTTTCATTCATCACAGGTTGCGGTTCCTAACCTTCCGTTAGTCTTAGGGAGTGAACCATGACTCTCCGCAAGAAATTTGGCGTGCAGCATTTGAAAAATCTCCAGACTCCTTCGTTGCTTCTTATCCAGTTACTTCTGTTCTGATGGAAACATCCTTGCTATCTTTTGTTTTCCAATAGTATTTTAATCGGTTCCTCTCTTTTCCACGTTGTCCTTCCTCATTTTATCACCTAAGGAATGTGTCGTTTTTTAAGTCTTGGGCTTCGGTGGTGGTGTTTTCTTGTTTTTATTTCCTCGCCGCCTTCCTTTTGGAAGGAAGGTGCCGCGACCTCGCGTGAGTGGTTGTTATGACGTTGTTAAGGTGATATAGTGATTATAGTTTCAGTGGTTGTTAGATTTATATATTATTATATTTAGATGTTATTTATATTAATTGTTGCGGTATTATAGGTATATAATTGTGTGATCTTTATTTATACTATTACTTGGATTTTTATATTTATTATATATGATTATAGTGATCTAGTTTACTTCTCAATTATATACTATCTGGTATCAGTTATAGGGTTTTTTGTATTTATTGCTTTTAGTATGGAAATATATTAGTTTGATTTGTGTGGATGTATATAGTTGTTAATCTGATTATATGCCTATATGCTTAGTATATTATTATTCTTGTATGTTGTGTAGTTTTTATAGTTATTTATGTTGTAGTTTGTTATGATTTGTATTTATTTATCTGCGTTTATTTGTTATATATGTTTGTATTTTGAGTAATATATGAGTTTTGAGTATGATGTGTTTTCTTTGTTTCAATGTATATACTGGTTATATCTGAGAGTATGTTAATTATTTAGTTATGTGTTAATATATCATATAGTAGTTAATACTATATGATTATTTATTTTTTTTTTTTTATTTGAAAGTGCAATTATATATATATATGATAATAATATAATCATTTAATTGTTGAAATAGATTTACATTAATAATTTATATTTATATATATGTTTTCCTTTATCTTTCTTTCTAATCTTTAACCTCTTTCATAATAAGTATATTATAGAACAAACAATGAAAAAATGAACAAATGTTCAGTTACCTCATTTTATACTTTTTGTATGTATATTAATTGTTTTAAAAATTGTATGGTGCTGAATATATTTTGTATTGTGTCTATGTTATAATCGCCTTTTTGTTTATTGAAATTATTTTGAAATTGATGAACGCACAGGATTCAATTGGTTTTCGTTTTTTGTAGATTTTGTACATGTAAAATAGGTGCCATTTTGTTTAATGTTAATGGAATGATTAATAAGTAAGAGGCGATATAAGTGTCAGGGAAGAATTTTGATTGCCGTGTAGAAGGTCATGTTTGTGTTGATAAAGGCGGAGTGTAAGATCATGGGATTCACCAATGTAAAGGGAGTTACAACCTTGCAGGGAATTTTTCGTAAACAATTAGGAGAGTTCTCGTCAGAGTGATTGGTTGATGAAATGTGTGGGCTTATTAATGGTTTTTCTTGAAGTTGCAAGTATAGGGGTAATGTGTAACAGTATTAATTTTATTTTGAAAAGTGTTTTAGTCGAGTGTTAATTGAGAGTGAATTTGAGGTAGAGCATAGGTAAATGAGTAATCATAAGGTTAGTGGTTAATTGGTGGATTTGTTAGTAGGTTTTTTTGTTTCTTTTTTTAAAGGCCGTATGGGATGATGTGAGAGTATGTAGTTTTAGGGTTTTTTGAAAGTTGGTGCTTTAAAATATAGTTTGAGTTCTATGTTGAAGGTTAGTGTTTGAGGGAGAGCTATGCGGAAAGCTTATTCTGTATTAGTTATAATGGGAGAAAGAGTGCCAATTTTTACGTGTTAAGATTATCGTGAGGAGATCTAGTGTAATTGTAAGAAGGGTTGGATTGTTTTAGGTTTTCTTGAACGGCTTCATTAATGAATACTTATATTTTCAACTTAACTTCTTACCCTTTCCCATCTCTTTTGAAAACCCACTGTTATTCAACTCACTTCACTTGACTAAAATTTATCCATTCGAATTTTCATAATCTTTCTTTAACATAAGCTCCGGTCTAGCATGGGTCTTCCCTTCTCTCTTAGCAATCTTCTCTTTTCATATTGAGGAACTGTATCATCGATATTCACACTTGAATGCTCTTACTCACCTCACTATTTTGGTTAGCTATTAATGGTATCTTTAGTTTATGTAGAATTGATTTCTTTCGCCGTTCGTTCCGCATTTCCCTATTATCAAGCCTCAACGTGTCATTCCTTTAATACTCTCATTATAACTTACTATCTGTCCACCTACATTAAATTCACTATTTGAACGGTTCACTCAAAGCTATTTACACTTCTACTTTTGTTTTCAAATGAATATCTCTCTTTGACTTGGTTCGCACCTCAATATCATCCAATTCACTATGTTGACCGAAACCCTATCATTCTCAATTTCCTCTTACATACATCTGGTTCTCCTTCACATTAGGATCTAATATTACACTGAAAATGGTCATTCTTCTTTCTTCCTTTTATATTGTGGCTTTTCGCATATGCTCTCTCTCTCTTACTTCTTCAAGTCTTCTGAGACTCATATCTTTTTTTTACTCTCCAGCTTTCAAATATATATTCCTTTCTTATCTATCTTCACTCATTCAATATTGACGAGGACGCTATTAAAACCGAGTCCAAAGTTCATAAACGCTATTATCTTATTATCTCTTTCCCTTTAACCTACTCTCCTTATAATTCTATATCAGTCTTTCTCCTTCTATTCTGTCAATTTCCTCTCGAACGCATTTTAAAAAATATTTTCCAACAAACTTTTTAGCGTGTCCACTTCCCTACTGTATATCCTCCTCATCTAATATAAAAAAACTGAAATCCACACATTTATTACATTTAATTGCCATCGCATCTTCCGGAACTGTACTTCCTATGTCTTTGTGTACTGGAATTCTCCTGGAAGAAGGTACATTGATATAACATTTGTGAATAATGATCACTTTACACTGTCCGCCATCCAATTCACACAACACTTGACCTTTCTTATCCGATAACATATTTGATACTTTTCCTTGAACTTACATTCTGCTGTCTTATTCTTATATCATTCCATTATTACATTTAACAAAATGACGCCATTCTACATGTACAATAATATCTAATTCAGAAAACGGTAAAAACTTTCATAGTGTTGATCCTTCTTGTTTTCATCATCACATTCTAAATGAATTGTTTCAATAACAAAAAGGCGATTATATCATTAGACACAATACAAAATCAATATTTTCTGAGCCCACAATATCTTTGAAATTTCTTTTGAAAATAGAAATTATGTAAAATTTTATTACATACTAAAATATTTGGAAGTTTTTCACTATGTTACAATATAAGCAATTTCATCTTATAGATTTTATAATTTAAGAACGAAAGCTCATGAATATATATTTATTTAACTGTTAATATGTAAAATTATATTTTCTTAACTGATTCCTTCTTATCTTATCAATAAGGCCCTCCTACTGTGATATATATATATATAATATATTATTATATATATATATATAGATATTATATTATATATATATATATATATATATATATATAATATATATATAATATAATATATATTATATATATATATATATATATATATATATATGTTAGAAGTGAGAACAGAAGGTTTACAAATGTTATTTTTTGGAGCAAGAAAATTAACGCTGTAGGATGATTACTTACATTTAGTACAAACACGCTTTAGCACGTCTGATATTCCTATTCCGAGGTTTATCAAAATTACGAGTGATAGGTAAATAAATAGTTTTTCATTTACGATGTTCATTGTCACATCATTAATGGTCATAACATGCAACAGGAACATAATTTTAGAGAGAGAAGGTTCATATCGTCTCTCTCATACATTTTTTATTCTTGATATTATTGTCTGAGGATATTAATACTTACTCTTTCAGAGTTTATAAGAGAGGATGACAACAAATCGTTTTGCTGATTATCATTATGCATATCTTTAAAAATGATTGGAGTAGCAATGTATACAATTGGTTAGAAATAGAAATTGTCATGGGAATGGGAAACATGTTATTTTATCATCATATGCAGCCGTACTGAGAGAAAATTCATTAAGTTCTTTTGGCTACCTAACATAATTACAGAGTAACGTCCATGTATTACTGAAGTTAGAGAATCTTTAATTTGGCTGTAATTTTATTTTGTCTTACTGAACCATCGTCGAATGATTAAAGCGTCGAAATGATTAAAGTGTGCCGCAATTGACTTATATTTTGAGAAGAACTTCGCTAACTCATCATTTCTAATGTTGGTGACTGACGGAGTTTGTGTTGTTCACTCAAGAAAGAAACAGAATTTTCTTTATATTGGCACAAGTATCTCTCATGACACAGCGAACATCATCTGGGGATAGGTTAAATTTCGGAAACATTACATTAAATTCCTCACTGAGATATTCACCTGTATGACGTTCAGTGAGAGGTTCAGAGCACTACACAAAATTTGGCTTCTGAAATAATTGCCAACGGATGAATACTCAGATAAAACAAAGAAACTATTGATTGAGTAGCTGACCATTCGTCGGTGGAGAAAGCTAACTTGGATGATTATTTGATAGAGGTTATTAATTCTGAAACTTTAGTTAACTCTATCATACTTTTTCTTTCAAATAATATCTCTATAGTATTTCCTTTGAGTAGTGTGTTGAAAGAGACCGATACTTTCGCTAGCCGTACAAAACCAAGAATTTCTATGTGACGAAACAGAAGATCATCCATTACTATAATTTTTGTAAATTTGCTATATTCCATCCTTTATGATTTTTTGTTTCATTGTCCCATATATTTGTATTTTATATTAGTTTCAAGAGTAATCTAATTCGTTCTTAATTAAAGCTGGAATTGGGGATCCTTTACTCTTTTACTCATTTTCCTTTCTACATTTTCCTTGTGTTTGCTGCTTAGATATTTCTTAACCCGGATGTCATTCTTCCTTTCCGAGAATAATTACGATTGCAAAGTGTACGGTTTACGTTGTCATGGGAAACAGTATCGAAGTAATCCCAAACCACACTGGATAAGAATGCAATGCGGAATTGCTTCAACAGTTGATTTCGAGCGAAATAATGCTAACAAAGTACGTGCTTAATTCATATTAATATTGCAGATTTCAATTTGTGATTTCAAAATTACTGGTCAACTACCTGAGACGGCAACTAGTCACTCATTTCTCCCCAATTTCACACAAAAGCTTGTTAAATTTCTAAACAAGTTCCGTCAGAAGAACATTTTCCAATACGCATAATGAGATTCGAGGTGCGAAAATGGCAAATATTTATTTAATAATATTCGTGTAATTTGCGAAAGTCCAATGCAAATATTTTAAAAAAAATACGAAATATATAATATATATATATATATATATTATATATATATATATATATATTATATTAAATATTTATAATACATATATATATAAAAAAAATATATAAAAATATATTATATATATATATATATATATATATATATATATATATATATATATATATATATATATATTTTTTTATTTTTATAATATATATATATTATATATATATATATATATATATATATATATACTATATTATATATATATATATACTATATATTATTCTTTACCACCTTTTCTCAAGGAAAAATTAGTCGCTGGAATTGTACAGTTACAACAATTTTAGCTTTTCTTGTGATTTACAAAATTAAAGATATTGTACGGTGTTATTAAAGTACTGCTTTCAAGTGTTTATAAGGTAGTTTGGAAAATAGAGAACGGGAGTATGTTCCAGACTTTACCAAGTGGAGTACAGTAAAGATTGAGCATAGCTGTAAGGACTGAGGTCAGAGAGAGTATAGAGAAATATGAGACTGTGTAGAAAGGTGTGTCGCAAGAACGCTTCTCATTGAAAGAGGTATGTGAATGAAGAGTTCAGGAGAGCAGTGTCAGCGTTATAATACAGATGAATAAAGAGAAAGAAATGAAAATGTCGATTGATAACGACGAAAAGCCCTAGACCCAACCATTTGAAGAGGAGCAGTGTGAGTGGAATCACTTCAGATGCATGAGGCGTACTCTATACAATGACGAACGACCCCCCTATAAATATCAAACAACTGAGGTGGTGTGAAGAATCTGAACGCGCCTCAGAACACCCAACCTTTTTAAAAAATTTGTTTAGAAAGAGTAGTATTATGAGCCTTCCAATTAAGGTCACGAGGAAAAATAAACTTCAAGAAATATTAAGGAAGACGAAGGTCTGAGTTATGTTTTTCAAAGAGATGTTATAAGCTGTGTGAAAGTTAAGTGGAGTGGAAACTGGAGAAACTGAGCTTTTAAATAATTTGAAAGGCACCTTGTTTCTCAAATTCCCCAAAATAAAGTTCGAGAAAGATCAGATAGCTAGTTGAATCCAAGGGTCCCCTCCTAGCGTGAGCAAACTTTTGTTGAAAAGGACCTCTATCAAAATGAGGGGATTAATGAAGGGTGAAGTCGTTGGCATAGGAGTGGATTAATGTGATGAAGCAATAGAGAGAGGTCCTTTTAATGAAAAATAGAAAAGAGTTAGGATAAAACAGAACCTTGATGAGTAACACCACTATTTATAGTTTTAAAAGGATGAGCGGTAGCATTCACCAAAAACTGAAGGAAGAGGAATCAAGAAACAGAAGTCTAGAAAAGAAGATCACCAAGTAGAGCGGCTTCTTACGAAAGCCGCATTGAAGAACAAGAGAAAAGATTGGAAGAATTGAGAATGTTTTCAAATCTTCCTGCAAGGATAGATTTGAAAACTATAGAAAGAACAGAAGTTAGAGAGATTTGGCGATAGTTAGAGGGTTAAGATTGATTCCTTTTTTGTACAGGAGCACTTTTCCAGCAAGTAAAAAAGATCAAAGTAGAAAGACAGAGACGAAATATTTATCAGAGAAGGATGCCAAGCTCGAAAGCAACAAAGTTTTGAGATCTGTAGGAGAATAACCATCTGAAAACAGTACGCTTTTTCTTAGTGTTAAAATCTGAAAAAGCAGAAATAAACTTCTTTTGAAGAAATTAACAATATTATAGAATAAATAATGTTGAGGGAGGTGGAGAAGAAGGAAAGCACTGGAATAGTCTAAAGGTGGAATTAGAGGCAAAAGGTTTGAGCAAAAGTTCAGCTTTAGTGGAAGGTTAAACGGCAGTTATGCCGACAGAAAATAGTAAAAAAAGGAAAGAGGAAAAAGCAAAGTTAAGAGTTAACATTTTTTGAAAAATGTCAGAAAGGACGTGAGGAAGAGGGGCCAGTAAGATTATTTCATTTTCTACTGAGAAACTTTGTTTAAGTGTCATAAGAATAGATTTTGGCACGATTTTGGATGAAATATAAATTACAGAAGATTTTCTGGAGTTCGAAGATGACAGTAATTCCTAAAGGCAGTGTCCTTGCGGCTAATAGCACGAGAACAAGCAGAGTTAAACCAAGGTTATCTAGGTATAGTCGAAGGTAAAGATCATGGGGTGCACGCCTCCATGCCTGAGAGAATTAGCTCGAACTTTGCATACTCCGAGGGACCCTTTCCACGGAAGCTGTAGGCATTCCATGGGAAATCAAAAGAAGTACGATCAGCGAAGTGCCAAAAAAACGTTTTCTCGCCGTATGCGGGGTCTTTCCTGCGGAAGACTTGAAGAGTTAGAACAGAAATCAGTGATATGAGAGTGATCATAGGAATCCAAAGGAGGAAAAAATTTAACAGAATAAGGATAAGAATTAGAGATTGGGAAAAGGTCTAGAAAGTTGGGTTCATCTCAA
>JABUQX010086537.1:0-5000 GCA_015478945.1 Trachelipus rathkii
ATTGTTTAAATGATTAGTTACTTTACTTACTATTTATATACATGATGCTTCTTAAATTGTATGCGACTCCAAACTTAGGTACTCTAAATTTAATTTAATTAGAATGCCATAAGTTGAAGTAGTATACACTTACTTGTTTATTTTCCAAAGTGTTCTTACCTTTTGAATCAGTTTTTCGATTTAGAACGATCTTGCTTCTTTATATCAGCTGTTTTGCTCCTATCACCAGAATCACACTTCCTTCTTCTAAATTTATTTTCTTCTAAAAGAAAGTTGTTTTCTTTCTTATACTGGTTCAGCATTAACTTTTACTGCTGTCTTCTTAAGACTTTAAAGTATTGAATCAATGGTTCTATCTTTTCTTTCCTAAAGATGTTTCGACTTTACATTACTATGGATACACAGGTTCTCTTACTGGTCTAACTACCTTTGTCCTGAATCCATCTATATCTTTCCTTATATTCTTAATATTTATCAGATTAAATCGATGTAAAGTTAGTTCCTATTTGTATGCGTTTTGAAGTATATCAGTAGAAGATGTTTGCGAACTTAAGATTTATTGCTATAAACTTCTTTCGTTATTATTTGGTTCCTTCTTCCATTTGAAGCAATGTGTCTGGATAGTTGAACGTGCACTTTCTCGTATCCTTCAACAATGTCAAATTTCAGATTAGTAAGTTCTGATGATTCTATTGATTCTGTAATTTCTTGTTGAACTTCTTAGCAAAATTGTTTCTTCTATGTTACTTTAGGTATTAAATCTATCATTCTTTCTTCCTGATCAATTTATATTTGATCGATGTATAAAGCTGTGATGTACTGTTACCTGGTTCTCAGTCTTTAAGATTAATTGATTCGCTGAATAATACTGAGAGGTTATCATATGAAGAAAACTCATATATCATTATTTATATATATATAGAGGCTTTCTTCATATTGGAACCAGACAGTTGACTGATGTGCTCATTCTATCCCTTTTGGATGAGCTTGCTTTTATCATCTATCATTTTTGTTCTGTTATTTTCGTCTTAATAGTTTTATTTCTCTTAAGCTTCTTTATTTATGCTTCTACTGTGTCCAATGTGAGTGTTATTTTTGCAATAATCTCTCTACTTCGCCTGTCCTTTCTCTCGTTAAGCCAGGAGAAGAAATAACAGACTACATAAAGAAATTATTTTCAATAATCTTCTTCATGGACTGATTTCTCTATTCAATTTCTTTCTGCTTTGAAGGCTTCTTTAATTATTATGAAAGTATCTTCTTGTGTGATCTGCTGATATCGTTCTTTATTGTTGTAATTCTGCAGGGTTTTGGTGATATTCTGTATAAATTTAAATGGCATTTTCTATCTGTTTCTTTCTGCCCTTTTATATGCATCATGTGTTCAATATTTTATCTTTATATTTCAACCTGCATTCTTCTGTATTCTTCTGATCACAAATATACCGTGCACCTTATCTTATGTCGCCTGGAAAGATCAAAACTAGAGTTCCACCTCTCGGGATTTTAACCCCTGTACCAAATTTGAAATCGTTTGCTTGTACTTCGCTCACAATTTCTTGGATTTTGTTCTTTCTTGGTTCACAAAGATAGGCGGTTGGTATGATCAGATGAAACTTTTGATTGATTCTGCGTAGTCAGCTTCATGCTTGTATTATATAGAGAGTTTTAGAGTTGAAGTTACTACTTCGATAAGAGTGACAATGGATGTTTGTCAACAGTCTTTACCTCTACCTTTCTCTTTTTCCACAAATATTTAGCTTCCTTCTATATATGAGTCTGAAGAACTTCGTGTCCTATTAGAATTAGAAAAGCTGGAAGGCGAGCATTGTTAATCTCTGTTCCCTTAGAAGGTATTCGCTTATGCTTGAAATGCAGCTCCATTGGGCAATTCCAGTTTTCCTCTTCTGCCATTAACTCTGTATCTTCTGCTCATATGCGCGATGATACTTGCGACTTTTAAAGATGGTGGACACTTAACGTCATAGTGCCATTAACGTTTACCCTAAGTGCATTAGAGTTGTGCGATGAAGTTCCTTTTCAGAGACTATCATCAATTTGGATCAGCGTATTTTCCGAGTTTTCCTTTTCTCGTACTTCCTACGTCTACTCTTTCTTTTCCAAGAGGTTCTACACATCATTATGTGTAAAGCAGTATGATCCTTACAGCTTTCGGTACCTTCTCTCTACGTACCTCATCATTCTAGTTCACACTTGTGATCATAATCAAATGGACCATTCCCTTATCTCCTTATCAGAATCAAGATATCTGAATCAATCGGAGAGGTCGGACTCTAACAGTTTCTTATAACTGTGACCCTTACCAGTGTAAGCTGCACTCATTCCCATTTGAATGACTATGCACGCTCGGGATGGAATTATTTCATCCTTTGTATATTTACCAAAGGGTTGCAAGTAATGCTCATTCTCAGCCATACAGGATTCGGTTGTTGACGCCATATGTCGGTCACGGGCGTACCTAGTATGTACCACTGCACCTCTCCAAAACTTTTGGGTCGACGATGCCTTACGTATTTCCACCGCTGTTGACAGCGTTAAACCATATTCTCCTGACGTACCATTTTCACAGATGGTAAATCCTTTACCTCTCTGTCGTACAGGTAAGTGAGCTAAAGTGGGACAGCATTTGTCCTTTCTCGAACCTAATCAGGTATTTAACTTGCAATTGGAATCAATCTTCGGATCCCCTTCACCTAAAATTTACAATCTTTGTATAGGTGGCCCTACAGCATGTTTTCCCTAATGCCTTATTATCCTCAGAATCTCCTTCAAAAGTGTCTGAGTTCTTCATCGGTACTATCCTCACGAGTTTACGAATAAATCCGGAGGTCTGGAGACTTTATAATCGTACAAGTCACCTACAAAACATCACACATGAATGTCCGTGGCGGTCTTACCTGAGACTTTATAACATTACTGATCACCTATAAAAATATCTTGCGATATTGTTCGAGGCGGGTCCAGATACCTTTCTTTATTGGCATAAATCAAAATGGAAAGCTATTTGTATGATAGTTTAAAATGCTTTCAAAAAAAAAATACAATAATGTTACAATTTTCCCATATTCGATGGGGAATAAATAAAAATATATACAAAATTGGATTCCGGAAACTTAACTATGCTGTGGTAAATTAATATCATGTTCTTCAACAAAAATTTCCTATGCTTCCTAAACCTAAAATTTAAATCGGCTGTGCCTTTTAGCCTCAATTCTATACTAATCAACTTTCTTTCATAGTCAGTTGCCTTTACCTGAACTATGTAAGCAATGCTCAATCGAAGTGAACATATATATATGGAGACCTATAGATATATAGAGAGATAGAGTGAGGGGAGAGGAGAGTTATATATATATATATATATATATATATATATATATATATATATATATATATATATATATATATATCTATATATATATATACTGTTCGAGATTCATTTTATCTAACTATTTGTTGTAAGGTTTTAGCGGCTAGCATAAATAAAATGTTCTTCCATAAACTATGGCTATTTCTATCGCCTTTGAATCGATTATTTCTGATTTGAGCTATTTATTGGCTCTATGCTTTAATGTGTTTGTGCCTATCTGCTATTTGTGCCAGATTTGTTCTGATTTAACAAACAGAACAAAATTCCATAATACTTCCATTCATCTGTACGGTTTTCCACAGTAAGAAGTGGCTGGAATCAATCCTTTCAATTTAGATGATGTAAAATAATTTTGATACACATATATATATATATATATATATATATATATATATATATATATATATATATATATATATATATATATATATATATATATATATATATATATATATATATATATATATATATATATATATATATATATATACATATATATTATATATATATATATATATATATATATATATGTAGATATATAGTATATATATATATATATATATATATATATATATATATATATATATATATATATATATATGTCACTTTGGCATCATCCAGATTACTAATTGATCGACGACGTCTTCACGGGTACCATTCCGTAACCTCTAGCATTTAATGGATTGATTCTTGAATCACTTCGCTATATCCAGAATATCTACGCTTGGTAGTCCTGATCATGGGTTATTAGCGATATTAGTACTAGGTTAGGCTTTTCAACGTTTCAAAATGACTGTCCAATTTCCTTTTGAAGTTTGATCCACTGCCCTTCTTAATAACACCTTCTAGCCTTGAATCTTGATTTTAGCTTAACCTAACGTAAGTTTTTAAATACCTCTTCATTCCAAATTGAATGGACTATCTCATGGCTTTCCTCTATCATGAACAGAATAATTATCTTGATCAGAGAGGTCGGATCCACAGTCGGTTAGGCTGTGACCTCACCCATGTAAGCTATGCTCATTCTCCTCCAAAATGGATGAGTAAGCAGCTCGGATAGAATTAATCGTTCTCTACAATTTACCTAAGTGTAGCAATCTGTGCTCATTCTTAACCTCTCAAAATTGAGGGAGCAATGGACCTACTTAGTCCTAAATTCTTCTATATATTAGGCACCTCACACATATACATATATATATATAACTACAATTATGTATATATTAAACAATACTGTGTTTATAGCACTATATGTTTATACAAATATAAATTAATATTAATTTCTCAGTACTTTATGTAAGTACTTTAATATACTATTTGGCAGTTTTTTATATTGGTAAAACGATATACTATTTGGCATTTTTATATTGGCAATATGTATACCTACATCAATTAACAATTATATATATATATATATATATATAAAAATTGACACTGATACTGCGGTTATATTATTAAAATAATAATATTTTAATGGCAATTTCTTTTATGTGCGTAAACTGACACTAAATGCTTTATACAAAATTTTTATGTACGTATATTTAATACTGATCTATATATATTTTTATATATATGCATATGATAATTAATATTTCGGCATTCTGTATAAATT
>JABUQX010086537.1:17500-28387 GCA_015478945.1 Trachelipus rathkii
TATTATGATATAATATATAATATAGCTATGTAGTATAGTACTATAAGTAGTATTAGTATGTATTAGTTAGATCTTGCGGCCTTCAAGCACTTGGATTCCCTCTCAGTTATGGGTTGTCGAGTCCTTTGTTTCGGTTTACGTGAACGGACAGCATATTGGTTCGTCAGTGCAGTTAGGTGAGAATTTGTCGGCTGATGTATATTTTAGCGCATTGCAGCTTACTGGCACGAATAGTGTATTACGAGTCCTACATCTCATAACACACACATTCACTGACGTGATAACGATGAGGCCGAACACATACAACAAAGACCAAATCGTATTCTATCCATACATATCAGCACTTCTCTCGATAGCTTCTTTGTGCAGTTGGGAAAGGCCTCATATTTGGGATGGCGTATACCCACGCCGTGGCCTGGATAAGCACTACCGGACTGCCGGTTGATCGCTTCTAAGCTGAGTGTGGGGCTTGTTGATCTTCGCGGGCCCTCAGAAGATTCCCGTGCACCTTAAGTATATTATTGTACTAATTCCTAACTGGTTTGGTCAGAAATCATGAGCCAAGATAACTTTCCCTGGACCATTTCCGATCTCGCTGATTGGAGGTTCCTTTTGGCCGATCGTTCGGGGATGAGGCTTATGTGTGTGATGGAATGTAATGAAATGAAATAGTTATATATATTATATATAGGGTATATATATATAGTATTGATTTACTTTATATATATATATACGTAGGCTAGTATATATGATATATATATATATATATATAGTTATAATATGGTATAGATACGTATCGGTAGTATATTTATCCCCTGTTGAAATTATTCGTTTTGGCTTTAATTTATCTTCCAAATAGTTAAAGCTCGCAGTTGAAAGGGATGGAAACTACTCAAGGTATATTACCAACCTAATTTATATAGACTTATAGAAATTTTTAAGACGTGGAAACGATATGTAACTTAATCAATTTGAAGTACTAGAAATATTGTTAATTTAGCTGCCACCTTTGTGTGCCGTTTGGTGTTATATATATATGATATAAGGTATATATATATTATCGTATATATTATATATATATATAGATATATATAGAATATATATAGTATAATATTATATATATATATACGTATGATATTATATATATATAGTATATATATTTTAGTATGATATAGTATAGTATTAGATATATATAGTAGTGTCATATAGTATAGTAGATAATTATATAAACAATGTTTTTTTCAAATGTGGGAGAGCTAAAAGCGAAAGGGGATTCTCTATTGGGAAGCATTTACATTGTGAAGCCAAAAAAGCACGTTCAATAAAAACTATTTGTTTAATGAAACAACCTGTTGGGTTTCTAATTATATCTGCCCTTGGTTTCCTACTTTAGTACCTGTGTTACTTATTGAACCAATTTTTTTTTTGATTTCATTTCTCATTTTTTTTTATTTTATCGCCCATGTCTCAGAACAGTCTGACGTCTGAACAAATTACACCGATTTTTATGTTTCTACGATATGGCGTCTCGCGTGCTTTAGTTTCCATATTTTTCATATTCGAGATTATAAGTTAAAGGGTTCGTCTCTTGCTCTTCTCGAGTCGTGTCTCTCTCTCTCTCTCATCGCTCATCGTCTCTCCTCTGAGGGGTAAATATAGTCGTCTCTCTCTCTCCGTCTTCTCTCTCCTCTCTCTCTCTCCTCTCTGCGTCTCCTCTCTCTCTCTCTCTGTTTTATATTTTAACCAGTTTTTTAATTGTAATAATTATCCAATTGCTCTAATATAAATTGCTAGATTTCTAAAAATTTTCGTTTCATATATGTCATTTTACTCACTCTCCATATATTCCCACTTTACTTTAATTTCATTGCTATCAACGACTTTTACTCCTATTTTTATTATAATTTACTTCCTTAAGTGTTAACTTTTGGAGGTTGAAAAGTGACTTCTTCAGAGATGTAGAGGGCAATAAAGTTATGTGCATTTTAAACTTTCGTTTGAATTCGACTAATCCCACGGCAAGTAACAGGATGTGGTTAAGGCGGACTCAAAATTCAGAATATAAATTACGTACCGCAGCCTCAGGCTCTGGCAATTAGTATTTTTCTTATTGTTAATTGCATATCCCAAAACAAATTTAGATGACAATATAATCGAGATTGTAATTCGCTGATTTTATTGTGTTTCTTTGTTCTCGGAATTCGATGAATTTATGTGGGCTTTGTTGCATCGCAATTCAGGCTGATGTCGAGCGCCGTGTTCATGTGACGTGGTGTGTTGACCGTAAAGACTAAAAAACTGCCAAGTTAATTTTTTAGAACTGGTTAAGTATCGGAGTGTATAGTATATGTATGTAGTATAGTATTAGTATATATATTTATATAATTGTATATATATATATATATATTATTATATATTCTATATATTAATAGTATGTATATATATTTGTTATAATAGTATATATATAAATTACAATATAGTTATTATACATATATATATATATATTACTAAGTATATATATATATATATATATAGATATATATATATATATATATTTATATATATACATTATAGCATATATCTTTTTTACGTATATAGTATTATATTAGTATATAGTATATATATTATAGTACTATACTGTATAGATATATTATATATATATATATAATATAAGTAGTAGATAATAGTCACGGTGTATATATAAGTATATTAAACTATTATTATATATATACTATATTATATATAACTATATATAGGATATATATATATATATATATATATCATAATAGTATATAGATATATATATATATATTTTATAATAGGTATATATATATATATATATATATTATATATATATATATATATAGTAGAATATAAAGTAGTCTGGTAATATATATATATAATTATATAATTTATATATATATATATATATATATATATAAGTACTTATATATATATTATAATAATGTTAATATATACTATATAATAAATATATAGTATATATATAATATATATATTATATATATATATAATATATATTATATTATAGTATAGATATATTATATATATATATGTATATATAGTTATTTATATATATATAAATTATATATATATATTTGTATATATTAATAATATATATAATATATTATTTATAGTTTATATAATATATATATAATTATATATATATAGATAAGCTTTCGATAGTAGTAATATATAATAATATATATATTTATATAAGTACGGTATATATATATATATAAATATTAGACTATTATATATTACTTATTTATATATATACTATATAGTATGAAGTAGAGTAAATGATATTCTATATTTGCAATCTTCAGAAAGGAGTGAAGATTTTAAATAGCCTGTTTCTACTCTTACTGTGAAATTATTTCAGGGCATATATATTTGGGCGCAGGTATAATTTTTTTATTCAAAAGTATTGTTTATTCGGTAACCGTTTTGCTGATGCTTACTGAAAAGGAAAATATTTTTTAGAAATTTTCTTTTTCTTTATTCTTTTCCTGTCAAGCACTGCTGGACAAGCTTGAACGCAAATCAGACCAAAAACAAATGTGAATTTTTGTGCATTCACTTGCCAATATATGCATAAGAACCAAGTAAGCTGATATAATTACAGAAAGAAATATTACAATTTGGTCGGTTTCTGGATTTTGGTTTTATTTGGCTAGATATATATAGATATATAATCTATATTATATATATATTTACGCCATATATAATTATATAAGGTTAATATATTATATATTATATATATAATAGTATATATAGTATAGTATATATATATATATATATATAAGTAATACTAGTATAGAGTATAGTTAATATATATATATATATAAATATAATTATATATATATATTAGTAGTATTATGATTATTATATATATATAGTATTGATATTTATACTAATATATATAAATATTATATATATGTTTTATATATATATAATATTATTTTATATATTTATAAGATCGTATATATAAGATATATAATTAGTATTATATATATATATATATATAATATAAATATTAGTAATATATATAATATAGGTATATATAATATATAATTATTAATAATTAAAAGATATCTATATAATAATATATATATATAAATATATTATATATATAATGATATATGATATATTATATATATATATATAGTTATATAGTATATAGTATATATATATATATTATATATATAATATATATTATAGCTTATTATATATATTATATTAGTACTATATTATTATATAATATATATATGATATACATATATTATTATATATATATATAACTTATATATATATATACTATTTTTATTGATATACTATAATATAAGCTTATATATATATTCATATATATAGGTATTATATATATAGTATATATATATATACTATATAGTTACTAGATATATAATATATATATATATATATATATATATATATATATGATATATAATGTAGGTAAGTATATAAAGTATTAATAGTATATAGTTTAGGAGATGTATGACGGATAGTGATTTTTACACCGTATCCGCGGGGGATGGCCGAATGGCGGAGCGGATAGTTAAAAAATCCTCTCCGCCGGATGAGCGGGATAGTTAAGTTTTTTAGAGTTTTAGCCACAATATATATATTATATATAGTATAGTATATAGAAAATATATATCATAAGTATATATAATATTCATATAATATAGTATATATATAGTAGTATATATATATATATCTATATATATAATATATATATATACTATTTGCATGTTATGAATACTATTATAATATATATGATCAAGCTTTTAAAATCGTGGGGGGGAATCTTAATTTACCAAAACGAAAAGCCGAACCCACTCGAGGCTTTAGACAACAACATGGAGAAATCTTTATTAACAAAAGAATACGACGTTGTCGGAACCCCTCGGAAGCTTTCCTATGTCAATCATCAGGTGGCCTTACATAAAATATCTGAATAAAAATTAGAACTAGTCACAGAAAATGAGATGTAAATATCTTACAGTTATAAAACCAAACACATGCTCTTAATCCCTTCAAAAAACACATTTAACAATTAGAGTCAACAATTTTTTGCATACAAAAAATAAATGCAGAAGGTTGGTTACTGAGGTCCTGCCCAGTGTTCCTATCATGATTAATAATAAATATTATGAAAAAAATGAATAATAGATTTAATAAAGAAGGTATATTGATAGGAAACGTTTTGAGGGAAAAAAAAAAATTTCTTATAATTATTAGTAATCTGCTGTAGTTTACCTGAAATGACGGCGTGAGGGAACTTACTTAGTCACAATGAAAAGTATTCCAACGCGAAAAAAAACAATTATAAATAACTACAAGGTGAAGGCGGAACAGCACTTTTCATCTGGAGGTTAAAGCAGAAACTGTTATTAATACGTAATGGCCCACCATCGTGCACTCAAGGGACCTTTCCACTGTCAACAAAATGTAAAGATTCTAAAAAATATTAAAGAAGAACTGTTCATTCTCGGCACCTTAGGTGTATGGAAAAATTTTGTGTGATTAAGACAATGGTCGTGCGCCGTGGTGTAACCGTGGTCCACGCATCAGCGGAGTGGGTGAAGGGGAAAATTGGAGTATAAGGTTGGTACGTGTGGAAACACCTCTGTGCTCATCCACTCTCTTACATTGAGTTGGCGTAAAGTACTGACCAATCGGTAAAACGCGGATCACGAGCCGTTACATATTGAATTTGTGTTTAATAACAGAAGAGGCGGAGTTGCAAGGTGGTGTTTTTTTCTTTATGGATTACCTGAAGTTGACGGCAGTGGTAAGAGGAGGGGTGAAAATCAAATTGCGTGGTTTAACCGTGAGATCATTTTATTTAAAAACGTAAAGGCAGGTCACATCAAGTTGAGTGATGGACAGGTTTTTCCGCGTGAATAGAGGTAGAGGATATAGGTAATCGTTCAGTCAAATGTGCGTAAAAAGTAATGGGTGGGAGTATCTGATGTATATCACTCGTTTTGAAGATGATTTGGTTGATAAATTTGAGTTTGTAGACGAGAACGACTATGTGTACGAGAAGAAGGTAGTTACCGAACCAAGTGATTCTTTGTGTAACAAACTAAACCTGCAGAAATATTATTGGAAGGCTATGTATAATGCGATATGAATGCTATTAGCTACATTTGAATGCAAGGGGGGATATGGCTGAAAAAGTTAAGCCAAGTCCTGTTAAGAAGTGCATTTTCCTAAAATTGACGTAGAACAAATCTGTGAGGGTTTTCTGCTGTAATAAATTCAAAAGAAAGGGAAGGGGAGTTCTCCGATTCGGGTTCCTACTCATATTGGTGGAAAGTTATCGTTTTGGTAACAGTGAGTTTAACCCATAGTCCTAAGAAATTAATAATGGAATTGTCTTTTATATCTGTGAAAAAAGTAGGAGACGTATCGGTTTCCGCATTATATATGTTTTGAAAGTAGGTTGAATGAGGGGGGGATCAGAATTTTTTTCAATTTCCAGCCAGCATTTTTTCGTGGGTGTGTATTTCAAGTATGGTTCATCGGTTTCTTTATTAATATACATTGAATAACGCAAATTTTAAGTAGTTTGTGTAGTATAATTTACCTACTCTGTTTTAGTAGATTAGTTTTTACTTACTAATGTGAATAAACCTATAACTTAGACATAACGAATGTATATTTAATCTTATTTATATCACTCGATTCAGATTGTGTTAATTTACTTTCAAAGAGTTAGTGTCTTTCTATAGATGTTAATTGATTGTGTCATCCTGTTTAAAGAAGAGTAGACACATTAATGGTGGACGGTTTTTGTTAGTGATTGGGAAGTTATTAATTTTGTACGTGCGGTGAATGGATATTCGCTTTTTTTAACACTTGGCCGCACGTACAAATTCTGATTTCTGCTCATTGAATTACTTCAACTCATCACAACCTCTTGACACATCTTCGTTGTCTGGTCTGGCGAGAATAATTGATTTATGGTTTGATCTTAATACAAAAATTTTGGGTTGTTCATAAGAAAGTTCAGATAATTCTTGACCCTACAAAATTGGAAAAAAAATTTTCATCTGATTGGGTTGCAATTTACTTATAAAAGTGTTTATGGATGATTTGTTTAATTTTTAGGGTGAGATATTTTTACACCAAAATCTAAATTATACCCAGGTTTCCGCGGATCTCCCTCTTTAAGCAATCGAGCTGACAAGCAAATTCTCAAATCCCCCTACTCCAATACCATTACTGAAGTGTACACTATTCAAATCTGTCGGGAGGCTTAAAAATTTCACGCCCCTAGGCCCTACGTAACCTCTTTTCATCTGGACGCGAGCAGTAATCTTTATCTTTGCCGAGCTTAACACCAATGCTACTCATTGTCCAGGATCCTGGGACGGAGCACCGCCCGCTCCAACAATGTACAATTGAGGCCGATGCTCTCCCCTTCAAATTTACTTCTTACATGTCTTACGACTTTTGCCAACATTCTATTGTCTCCGCTTTCTGACAACATAGCGTTGATATACACTTTCCTAGTATACTACTCAACACACAGAAAATCTCATCTACTTAAAAATCCGACTTCTGTAAACTTAACATTAACATATACAAGAGACCCCGATCGGTTACACGCATCAATCCCTATCTCTGTTTCCTAACCTCTTCTCCTAACACACTCCTAAAAGCTTCTCGTCTTCTCTAATCCAACTACACTTCTTTAATTGAAATGATTGACAACAGCCCACCGGTAACACCCACATTCACTCAGATCCCATCGAAATGTCTTAGCTAAATCCCTTAGTTTTTAAATCTGATGCATTTCGGCAATACGCATCATTATACCAGCCCTTACACGTCTTCTGAGGGATCTCGGAGATCCGGTCAAGTCCTGCGCCGCTTCTGTCTCTTTGTAAACTTAGTTCCCCTCCCCAACTTGTTTTGCTGCACGCGCGGTGCGTGGCTTGGCCCATATCCTCTGGTGGTACATTAATCAGCTGAGCTGTTGGAGGAATCCACCTCTCTTCAGTATCCACGTCCGGGGAAATCTTTAATTCTTAAAACCAACCGAAAAGCAAAACGCCAGGCGCTTTCTAAGAGCAACCACATGCGAGCATGATCTTTCATTAACCACGAGAATCACCGCACCGTTTCCGGGAAACCTCTGACCTGATCGCTCCACACTCCTCGAGCAGGACTGACAAATAATAAATAACAATAGAACGCTAAAAAATAAATGAAATAATCTAACGTTATACTAGAAAACTACAAACATGTTGAAGCAGTTAATTCGAAAACGCCATGACCATTTGGTTGTAATATTTAGTGCACATAAACATGTTTTAAAAAAAACAAAAGTATAATTAAACAGAATTAGAAAACTTCAAAAACATAATTCATGCGCTAGTGATTTAAAATTATACTACAACATTATTCTAAATTGAATAAAGTGGTTAATTTATCAAGATATAAATATGAGTGGTAACTATTATAAAAAATATTTGCTATAATTAATTAGTTATCTTATAAACAGAGAAGCGACACTGGATGTGAAGGAAAACTTATTTAGGTCTGCACATAACTGATCTTGTGATTTGGATTTATTCATTCCGCAGAAACATCCTGCATCAGATTTGCTCCAACCGTCCAATTTTTTTTACGAAAAAAGCAAAAGACCTTTCACAGTGAACTTTGGCCTTAAAAACATGGTTTTCCAGCCATAGACACCCCCGTTGGCTTTTCAAATGTAATTAGGCAATTAAAAAACCCCGTTTTATACAGAGCTTTCATCTATCTTTCCCACTTTATTTAGTGTTTTGTTCGGACACAAAGAATTTACGATTTCTGTCAATTTTTTCGGATTTATCAAAACCTCTTCCCCCCTCTCGCTCGTCTCATAAACAAATTTATGCAACCAATCTCTTAAATCGCTGGAAATTAGACCCTCCCCCCATTATTTTTTCTTTTTCGAAACCCCTAAGACTGAAAGTTGTATATTCCTCATACCATTATTCTGTATCTCAACAATTAATCTACTTATTCAAAATGAGCGTTTCAAAATAATAGTTTTTTCCCGGCGCACCTAATGCAATTTGATTTTCAAATTCCTCCTTTACAATTGCTTCTTTTTTGTAATCATAAAGAAAAAACAACCTTGCTACTCCGCTCTTCTGTTATTTACAAGTTCGCTCTTCTGTTATTTACAAATTCAGTTGTAACGGCTGTGATGCCGTTTACGTTGGTAGTACTTTACGCCAGCTCCAACTCAACGTAAGAGTGGATGAGAAGAGAGGTGTTTCCACACGCACCAACCTTATACTTAATGTCCCCTTTCACACTCCGCTATAGTTGCGCGCGTGCCACCGCTCCACACGACGATCCATTGCTTTAATCACACAAATTTTTTCACGATACTAGACGACCAAACAAAATCACCTCAAACCAACCTAAATATTTTACGAATATTTATACACTTGCCCGCCGACACTCAAACCCTCCCCAACAACGATTAGCTGGCGCCGTTTAAACCTACTTCTGCTCTCACCTCCCCAGATCGGAAAGTGCTTGTCCGCCTTCACCTGTATTTTATCGTTTTTCTTTTTTCCGGAGTGTAATACAGATTTCATTGTGGATAAGTCAGTTTCCGTCACATGTTCGTTCTCTCTGTTTAATAGATAACTAATTAATTAATAAGAAATTTTTTTAAAAGTTACCGCCTCATATAATATAATACCACTTATTCATCTTGATAATATTGTTATATATATTTTAATATTAGCCATGATATGTTTTTGGAGTGCTAATTCTGCTTAATTTACTTTTGTTTGTTTGTACATTTTGTGTGACTTAATTTAAACAAATGTTGTATGCTTTTGGATTTTAACTGCAATGTTTTTTTAGTTTTCATTAACGTTCAGATTCATGTTCATATATTTGTACTAGTTTCTAAGTTTTTTTATTATTTGTAGCCTGAGTGATGGAAGGTCAGTCGAGGTTCCGAAACGGAGCCTGTTGTCGTTCATTTTCTTGTTAATAAAGATCTCTCCATGTTGTTTTCTAAAGCCCTGGTGTTGCTTTTCGTTGATAAACAAATACTATATATGCCTATAAGTATATATATATATATTATATAGTATTAATAGTATATATGAATATATATATTATATATGATATATATATATACATTATAGTAATATATATATAATTATATAATTTATATATATATATAATATATATATATATAAGTATATATATATATTATATATATAAATATATATATATATATATTATCATATTAAAAAACTATACCCGTTGTTGCCAGAGTGCAGGACGTTTGGAGACCCCAACTCTTTTGCACCCCACCGAATCTCTTTCGCCAAGGCCTTCCAGATCCTTTTGGGAAAAAGGTTATCATATATATCAAATCTTGACTAATTTAATTATTCTCAAATTATTCTTTTCAAAAACAAAAACTTTTTGAGCCGTTTCAGGGGAGAGTTTGCTTCTCTTTTCGTCGTAATTGAGATCTTCTGCACCACTGAAAGACGCTTACTAGACACACTTGTTGAAAGGCATGCTGCTTAGAATACCCCGTGACTTCTGCAAAGATGTTGAAAACTTTTACAATTATCTGCGCCACACAAACCAGTAAGATCTTTTATCTCTGATTCCAAGCTTTTTCGCCTTTAAAATTCTTCGATCAGTGATAGAGTGTCTTTTGGGACACCTTCTGACAAAAAGACTCTTCATCGCGCCTAGAAGCCAAAAGAACGTTCAAGGGTTCAGCAATGGTTTCGCTGATAACTAGATGGTAATTGGCGTGTCTGTTTATGTGATCTTGTTTTTTAAAATGGCTGGTGGTAT
>JABUQX010086538.1:0-37500 GCA_015478945.1 Trachelipus rathkii
CTTTTCATCCATACATACTATTTATTCAGCCTACTCTGAAACGCACACACAAGTGGAATTCTATTCTGTTTGCACAGTCTTTATTTCATACTTTTACGATAATCATATTTACAGTGAGAGCCGTTATCGCATACAGTCTTTTGTCTCAGGCACAATCGGGGACTAGTTCCGCGACTCTCAAGTCTCTTCAGACACGAGTTATTCGCTTCTAACGTCTTCACACTGGCTCCTCATCTCATTCCGCACGGGGCGAAAGTGAAGAGGACGTTGGTAGATTAGGGGTGTCTCTCGTATAGTATAGTCCAATACGGAATGCAGTAACTGCGCACGATCCACAATTCCCTCGACTTTGCTTTAGCGCTTTCCTCCTTTTCCAACAAATTCGTTACAATTTATTGTCTCCTTACTTTCATTCAAAACCGTCTGTCATCGGCACTTTGTCACATGTTTCTATTTATTACCTTTTCACTTCTTCTTTTCTCAATACCTTCGCTGTCATAACCACTAATTATCTTCTCATCTCGAGTTCTCTATAATATGCCAAAACAGAAGTATCAAACTCAGCATAACCACATCAACCAACCTTGATACCTTTCTACCTCTTCTGTTTGTCACATCTAGGCACTTCGCATTCTTACCGTTTTTGATGGATTAAGTCCATATATGCCTAATTATAGGTGACCATCAAATACACTATCAAACGCTTTTAACCTATATCTTAGCTATATAGACATCTCACCAAGAGACATCGCATTGCTGTGTTTATCATTACTCCTAAGCTAGTTAGCATCCCCCACACTACTTTTCACTCTTTATCTCGGTTACTCATCATCTGTTCAAATCTATTAGTTTACTCGCAAAGGCACAAACTTTCATCACTTTTTATCATTACACTTCCAGCATGCCTTAATTTCATTCACATATCATCGTCGCCCTAAGTAGTAATCCTCGTAACTACAGAATGACAATCTAAGTGATATACTTTTCTGTCCCCTATCCTTAACCTTCTTAAACACATCATACTTTATTCATACTATTAATTCACATAACTCACTCTCTTTTTCTATTGCTATTTCTTGCGATCTGCCCTTCAACATTCTCCTCGAAGATTTGAGTCTACTTCTAAAGGTATGCCATTTGTGTTAATTCCCTTTTATGCTTCCTTCTTTCTACTGAGTTCTGTTTCTTGATCCTGTCACCTATATTGTACATCTCCTATCATATTTTTTATGGATTCGCTCTTGGGTTATACATTACTATACTAACCATACTCATCCGAGTATGCAATCCATGTCTCGAGGACCTCTAATACCTCCATCAAATAAACTTACTACTCCTCATAACTTATGCCACATGACAAACCGAAACATCATTCACACTTAATCTTCTCTTTCATCCGCATTCCCATGAGGTAGCCATCTGTATCTGATCCGCTGCCTTCTCTTCGTTCCTGGTCCCATATGAATTCTCTACTGACTGTGTTAGTATCTGGACTGAGTCACTGTCATTATTTCGGAATTCTCTCATTATTAGTGTCAACTACTGACTATCTAAGTGCGTCTGAAATGATAGTTTATCTCGATCCGCGTATTGCTATTCGTAGGGGGTTGCGTCGTATTGACATCGATTCGGAGTATCAAGTTTATGTGCTCCTTCTATCTTTGCATATACTCAACACATGAGACCACAGCAGTCGTGTTCGTTCTTTCATAGAATTAATGGTTCATCAACTCCTCTAATCATTTATTTATAATCGTTTTCTAATTATGAGCGATTATAACTGATATGACATCTAAGGCTGATGTAACTTGATCAATCATTTGTGTTTGTTTGGTTGTCGCTCTTTTTTGCTTTTCATTGAGTGAAGGAGGTGTACTCGTCTCTGTGATGCGTGACCATGGTCGGTTATTTCTAATTACGGGTGATTGGGTTCAGTCGAGCATCTGATGGTATGCCCAATGAGGTGAAGTTGTTTCAGTGTGTGGGTAAAACTGTAGTGGCGTGTAAACTCTCGATTGAATGTAATTGAACGTTTGATGTTATTTCTACCGAACCTACTACTAGATTTACCTAAGGTAACTCGGTAGATGCAGAGCGATATGGTGAGCTAGCCTTACATCTGTGCTTCAATAGCTTGTGGATCAAGTTTGGTCATTATGGCCTGATACTGAATTGTGACAGTGTTGGATTCCGCAAATTGATTGGCGGTGTTGTCAGGGAGAGATTCGCGTCGGATTGCATTTTATTTGATTTTTGGGGGTTTTTTTTCGGGTTTGTGCCCTGGTTTTGCGCTCTGTCTGTCCTTGGGGATTGGGTCTTTGGTTTTTGGTTACTGAACTTTGCTTTTTTTGGTTTTTTCTTTGTTTTTGCTGTTCTGCTCTGTTTCCTGCCCTAGTTTCCTCTTTTCCGCCTCTTTAGTCGTTTTTTGTGGCTTGGTCGTGTGGCGCGGTCTTTTCGCTTCTTTTCTCCCACGGTTTTCTACTGCGTTGTTTTACTCTGCCTTTCTTCCTCTTTCCTTCGATATCTTTGTACTTTCTGACAGTTGCCTTTCCCATAGTGGCTTTCCTCACTGGATGCTGATATGTCACTCACGCATCGAGAATTGTGAGGTATCGTACCTTCGTGGTGGGAATGTGGGATTTGACGTTGGACATTTTTCAGGCTTCGCTGTTTGACTGCGTCCTCAAGTCGCCACGCGACAGTGAATACCGATGGATATGGCTGGGTATATAGGTCCATCTCACTAGATGCTGGATTATCGTTGTGCCTGGTGAGCGTTCTGTACATAATTCAGTAGGCCGCCCGATGCCAATCGCGTTGCAGCGCCAACTTGGTGACCAGCCCTCCTTGTCTTGAGAGCAGCGTAGGCGGGCTCAATCCCATATCTGACACGTCTCTCCAGATGTGTCTAGCATTTCTATGTACATCAAGGTTTGTTAAGCCTCACCTTTGGCCATATCAGGGTGAAATATTGCGACGTCAGCACCTATGGTTTTGGTTTTATTCAAGCGGCGAGACTCCCCGTTTTTTCCCATCCCTTATTATACAGCGGGTGTAGATCCATCCAGTAGTTGGAAGTATGAAATATGGATACCGTCTAATCTTAATCGTAGCCTCAGCACATTCTTCGATCCATCTAACCAGTGTCAGGATATTGGGAAGTATATAACGGGGGATAATCAGAGCCAGTCTGAGGATAGATGCACTTCCTGTTACTAGATCATGCTGGACGTCCTCTATTGTGTGCGCTCCACCAATATTGGGAATGACACAAATCATGGCAATAATGAGAATAGTTTTGAACGTGAATTTGCACGGTTGGTCAGGTCTAGAGGTGTAGACGCAGTGCTTAGTGGACTATCAAGGTCTAGTGGAGGTGGAGGTATTAGAGAGTGTATAGCTAAGGGGCATCTTGGAGAAATGTAAGAGCTACCTCTTGTACTGTGTCAATTTCCTCTAATGTTCAATGTTAATGCTAATACCACTAATAAGAGCGTAATGATAGGATTGAAACATCATAGGTGCGCATTGCTTTTTCGACATAACAATGCACACATAAGGGGAACATAATCGAGGCGCATTTACATGCAAAATGGTCTCATACCATGTTGGTGACTAAATTAGGGAGAGTGTTTAGGATTGCGCAGGAATAGGCCCATGGACAGAGAGTGGTTCTATAATTCTGCGGATTATAAATCCTCTTATAAGTTTTCTAATGAAGAACAGTCTTTCTGCATCAGGTTGTTCTCATATCTGGCGTGTTCATAATAGTTTTTGTAGTGTCAGGAATAGGGCACGTGCAATACTACTCCTCGCTCCATTTCTCATTTTTCATTTCTCTCTCGCATTTATATATTCAACTGCCACCCCCTCAAGCCTGCGCCAACATCACGGGCTTTTCGCAGAAACTTTTCAAAACCTCCTTTAATTCTCATGTCACTGATCGGGTCATCGCCGACAATAACTTTCTTTCGTGGCAACGTCTCTAGCTCTAGTTGGTGCATACATATCTTACCTTGAATTTACCGCCCATCCAGATCGGTATGAATGATAGAGAACGAAGGTAAATAAAAATGGAAAATATAATAGAATTAGGGGATGTGGGAGAGTACTTTTGACATTCAAAGTGTGGAAGTGTTTGTCTTTGAGGCATATGTCTTGTGAAGACAGAGAATGTGGTATAGCTGCTTCTAGAAAGGCGTTTAGATGCGAAAGTAATGTCGATATGTGACCAGTATACGATATGTAAAACAGAAATAGCCATGTTGTTCCACACATGGTGATTCGGTCTAATCCAAGCTGGACATATTAGCAAGTTTTCCACACAAGGTCGTACGTCGCAATGACTGCCTCATGATCTCAAACCATCGCGCCATACTCTAGTCCTACAGCCACCTCTGCCTACACCGCCCTCGTTATGACATTAGTGGATAACTCGCTGCCTCAAACCCTACGACGGCGCTACTGCTTCTTGCACGAACAGGACATGGCTGGATTGATAGAAACCGACCACACACAGAGTGGGAAGGATACAGAGATGGATGAACGATGGATCTCGTAGTTTTGCTACCTCATCGTAAATTCGAGGTTCTTCCAATAACCCGAAACCGATGAGAGAATGACGAACCTGTCATAAGTCGATCGTCGTTCAGTGATTTGGATCATTCGAGAAAAGGCATATGGGTATACTAAATAATGCACATGGTGTGACAAAGTGCGATTGCAGAGGTTTGAAATGCAGATGTACGGTATGAAAACCCAATAAGATTCTGTGATTATGTCGACATGTGGTGCATAGTAGGTGCAGAAATGCTGTCTAAGCTAACAGGCGTATGAGGAGATTTTATGTGGTGTTTTTCGGTATCTTGGCCATTCGACGTATTTGTAGTATCACTTCGCTTATGGTCACACTCGTTCTATCATGTATCTGTGTTTTTCTTTGCTCCTTTTTTCAAGACGATGTTCACTCTGACCTAGAGTTCACCACCATTCACTTACACGTTATCATACGCGAAACTACCTAACGGTCTCGATCCGTTACTCAACTCGTAACTGCTCTGAAATGATTTCATTCTTCTGTTCATGTCTCTGTTTTTCGACGTTTTCTTTTTTCTTCTTCTCTTTTTTCTCTTCTACGTTTCGTTTTCAACTCCTATCCTCACTATACAATCAATTCATATTTTTTTCTGTAGACTCATCTCTTTCTTAGTGATTGTTTCTACTTCTAGGAGTTAGAGGTTCGTTCTATCTCTCGTTCGCCCTTTTCTTTCTCCCTTTACTTCCCCTCATTTCAAGTCTTCCTAGGGTCGGAATTTGCATTAATCTCTTAAAGTCATTTATGTTCTAGTTGGTCTTTCTCTCTTGGCATGATATGGGTTCTTTCGGTCTTCATTTTTCTCATTTTTGGTCGGTTCTAGTGTTGTCTCCATTTCTTTGCATTTCCGGTCTTTCATTTTTCTCTCATCGTCATTCCATACAACGACTCTCATTCTTCTTTTTTCTCTTCTGTCTTTCGGCAACTGCTTGTCTTCAAGTTCTGGCTCTTACCAGTCTAAAACGCAATTTCCCAAGTCCTCGTAGTTCATTTTGTGTTTCCTTTCTTTTCATTCTATATTCTCTAAGCTGTCTGCTGTTTCTGCTTTCTCTTCTGTTCCGTTAAGGTATAAATTTTTGGATTCAAATTACGGATTTATTCGCCCGTAATCATTCGGATTTATAAAGTCTATTTGCGTCCTTCTGCGACAGTTGTTGTGGCGCGCAAACATAATGTAGTTTCTGTTTTTTTTTTATTATAAAAAAGTATTTAATTAGCATCATTAGAAGTACGTATTCAACAGGAATTTGGACCTGTCGATAAATTGATGTTTAATCATATGATGCTTAATTTTGTAAATTGACACAAGCATTGTTTTTAGTAGTTTTTATTAAAGAAAGCAAAAAAATAAGACAAATTTTTTATTGTTTAGTAACGGCTGTTTGTCGCTATGTCTGTCGTTATTTTCAGTTATGTTCAGTTATGGGGTCAAATGTCCTTAAGTCCAGAGCGTAGTTCTTCAGGTCAAAAATATACATGACAAAAAAACATAGGATTAGTATAATAATAATATACTCAAAAAATAGTCCAAACAATAAAGTATTAAATTACATGCTGTAATGATTTCCAATATCTACCAAGACAATAAGGTGATAATATACGATGTAAATACTACAGTCACGAAGTCACAATAAAAAAAATCAGAAGCCAAAATTACAGGGCAATGATTTTTTTTTCAATTATTAATCACCGTTTATTAAACAAAGAATCAAGTATTATCATTTATATTCATTTTCAAATATAACACAAATGCATCATGTGGTTTTAGTCATCTTGAGTTTTAGTTAGGTCCCTCTCAGTGGTGTTGTCTCTCAGGGTTACATTGTATTCAAGCGGGGGTCTTTTCATTTCGGGGTTTTTCAGGGTTTTCCATTCTCAGTTTGTTCCTATTCCTTTGGTGTAATTTGTCAGTGGCGGATTTTATATGTTCCAGAGGATAGACTTCTTTTGTCCGATTTCAGGGTAAAGCTGGCTTTAAGGAGTATCTTGGTTGCAGGATGACTAATTTCTGGTTTCGGGTATGTTGGTTCGTTTTAGGGGTTTGAACTTGGTTTCTATCTGGATAACTTTGTCTTTTCTATCGTGGTATAAACCTGTGGTAGAGTGAAAATATCCCTTCTGCGGGGCATTACATATTCATGTTTAGGTCATCGAAATTACAATTTTTATTGCGCTTGGTCTTCGGCGAAGTCTCTCCGCTTCTGATTATGGTTCAGAGCTCAAACGTCCCTAGGGTCCTCAGTCAGAAGTTCTCGAGGAAACATCAGGGAACACGAAAGCAATTTTTTCTACCTTGCCTCCGATTTGCAGGGATCTTCCAATTGGCCTTTTCCGTTTTTGCCCTCCAATTATTAGTCCAAAAAAAAACTTGGATTTGGGGGGCACCCCTTTACTGGGTGCAGGGATACATAACTTGTTCCCCAGATCATTTATCTTTTCCATAACTCGGTAAACGAAGAAAAAGAAAAGCGTTCACATTGCAAAGCTTTTTACTTCAAGGCATTTCTGTTGTTGCTTTTTCTTCTCTACTCTGTCTTTTTTTACACGTTGTTATTGATTCTATTAAGTGCATATTTTATAAACGAACATGCAGATAATAGTCATTTTCGACAGTATTTTTAATAATAGACAGTTTTATAAGCTTCTATCAGTAATCGAAACAGAAGAAATAAATTATGGATTAACAATAATAATAAGTGTATTAGAAACTTTATATTATTCAACCACTACAAAACATAGAATCCCTAATGATATATCGACACTTCCATTAGTATATAAAATTAATGTTTATGTTTATAAAATATTACTAAATTAATTATAGAATCAATAATTATGTATCAATATTTTTTTCTGATAAAAACATCATAACTGATATTATACAACAATATAAACACATTAATCCTATAATTTACCATTCTGCAAAAATTGCTTGACCTATAGTTGTGTACCTTTGTTATAGCGTATTAAGTTGTGTGATTTTAGCCTAATCTTGCATGTTATCTCTAATTATTTTTCATTCCACCTTAATGTAATAATAATAAGCCATCATTATATAGTTCAATGAATAAATATAATATAATCTTTGCAAAACTTTGTCGTATTCAAATCCTATGATCAGTCTCCAATAGATTAAAATAATTCATCATAATTAAGTCTTTTATATAGATAGTATATAGTTTTTTTTTGACATGTTTAGCAGAGCTACTACTCTTTCCACCTGCCCGTTGTATTATGTTCCAATTTAATTAATTAATCGACTTATAGTCTTAGGCAATAAGTTAGCATTGCGACATATAAAGTAATAATTTTAATACAACTGCATGATGATTAATACATCATTTACTGGTTACATATACGGAATGCCAGTATAATTCGCCACCCGCTGATATTTACTGTAAGCTGTTCTAATTAAATTTTCTATTCACATATACAAAGATTATTTAAATATAACCCTACATCCTCGCCTACTTTGGTCTATCCTTTTTGAATGCACTCATAAATCCTTAATTGTAATCTCAGTCTTCAATTTCCATATAGATACACAGTTCGGACATATTAGACATATAGTTATTTACAAAAAATATATATTACGATTCCTTCTTGGGATAGTGAAAAGACAAATGATTTGTAAGTAATGTACATCATAAGAAAATCGAACATAAAAACCCCCACAATCATTGCCATACACCATCTTTTTTCTAAATCCATTCACAGTTATGGCCAGACGAGGCGTGTGGAAGGAAGTTAGAACCTCAGTTAATGCAAAGACTGAGGAACATAGGATGGTGAGCGAAGTCATCGGATTTGTAACTCCGCTGGAATGCCTGTCTGCTCATTATGCACTCCACCCTCCTACTTTCACTTGCAACATTTATCCACAAACTTTATCAACCTGTCTATGCAATACTTTTGCTTTCGCTAAATGTACTTGCTTTTTCGCTCGTTCCTTTTGGTGGTTTCCCGTCCGCGTCTTTCGCTCCCTCCTGTTTCTGCTCGCTCTTGCCGAGAACATTCATTAATACCAATCGGTCATTTGTCCGCACTCTGTCTCTCTTATCTATATGATATTCTTCCCCGTCACTTCCACATGGATTATAACATAAACTCTCTTAACCCAGTCAGCCACTCCACTACACGGCTGTCATATAACACCAATTATTTTGACAGACATAAACAATTCCAAAAACGTTGTGGCTATATAGCTTGCTTAGCCCATGCAGAGCGACCCCAAGTCCTCCAATATATACAAAAGATAATTAACGGACCTTGGGAAGCTAAATAGCACTAATTCTAGACTTTAATTAATGAGCTTATATATGTAAAATTAATGGCTAACATAAAATATATATTTGCCGTTACAGTATGTTGCATTTAAGATCTTATTCAGGGCCTATAGCAATGTTGGTGAGGTCCCGTTGGTATATGATCGAGTGAAGTTCTTATTAGGTGGAGGTCTACGATTGGATTTCTATTTTTATTTAAATTGTAACGAAAATTGTCAGCGTCATGGTCTCCTCTGAGGCAGCATTCATTATAATAGTGATCAAAAATCCTGTATCAATCCTAATCCTGGATTTCTATCAAAACAGAAGCTAGCTAAGAAAGTAATTAAGAAACATAGTTACCTAAATTTCACTTGCACTGATCTAACTCTGAGTCCACGGCCTACATAGAATATATCAATTTATATGACGATATAGTTATACATTTAAACTTTTAACATTTATTATTTAATCGCCTTCACTAACTTTACCATAGACGGGTAATAAATGTTTTATCATAAAAATGGTAAATCCGTGTCTGATATCATAGAATTTTGTATAACAAACATAGCAGAGACGATATCGGGTGCGCTCGTTACATCAACTTTGTTGACTAATGCATCATAATTTAACCAAAAGAGATAGCGAGCAACCGCAATCTGCGTTCGTTCGAATACGCTGCAATACTTGATCAATTATCTCTGCAACTAACCTCGTTTGATTAATTCATTGAGTAGCGTAACGGCTATATAGTTCCCTTGCAGTGTCAAAGGCACGATAACTTAATCGAGTTACGCGCGCTGCACGCTCATCTGCCTACCTCTGCTTCGATATCTAGTAGGATTTTGGATGGAGTCGTGGACAGGATTCCTCAGATGGGAGCGGGTGATCGGGCGATCGGAACATCTGCCATGTTTGTCTGTAAGTACCCGAGGTTTGAACTGAAGGTGAAAGAATCCCTGAGTCCGAGTGGAGGAAGGCAGGTGACGATGACAGTGCGGTGAGTCCTGAGCCGGTCGTATTGGGCTAGTTTGCCGAGGAGGAAGGAGGGAGGAGGATAAGGAAGAGGATCAGGGAAAGGGAGACGAGGTATGAGGAAGGAGGAGAATGAGGAGGTTAAGAGATGCAAAGGAGAGAGATAGGAACGTTAAAGAAAAGATTAGAAGTTCGAAAATTGAAACAGAGAGGTAAAGCGTTCTTGGTCGAGAACAGTAAGAGGTTCGCTCGAAGAAAGCAGCTTAAGGCGATCGTATCGAACGACTTCTGTGCGTGTGGGACGCTCTGTTTCGTGAAGATTCTCCTTCCTGTCCTAGAGTGATCACTGGAAATGGTGCCGTCGTATTAGGTTTGGAGGATGCGGTGCGGTGGAGTCATGTCGAACGAAGACAGACTTGCAGATAGTATAAGGTCTTAGGTGATGATTAGGTTCATGCGCCCCTTGTGTGGAGAGAACGGCGTTTGCGTCTCCAGACGAAGCATCAGGCTGAAGCGGTAAGATATAGCAAGCGGGTCGTTGGATAACGGATATTAGGAGGAGGCAATTACGTGAATAAGGTTAAGTACCAAGGAAGATACTGAAGAGGATACACCATACACTAAACTCAGCAGCCGAATCGAGGTGTAGTATGCTCTTTTTAAAAGCCGAACGAAATGCCAAGCATACGAAGAGGAGAGGTCACCGTCCAATTTCCGTTGGGCTGAGCTAGAAGGAAGCCTTTAAGCTAACGGTGAAATCGTTCAATATTGCCGTTTCGCTTTTGGATTGAAAGAATCGTGTGAATCTTCTCTGAATCAAGAAGATTCATCAAATCTTCCATAAGAAGGATTCAAAAGGTCTAACTTGGTCCGTTGTGACAGAAGGCGGCACACCCAAAGCGCGAAATCCAATGAGCAAGAAAGCTTTAGCTATGGCTTCCGCGTTTGGCGAGCAAAAGAGAGGAGATAGCCTCGGTCACGATGTGAACCGATTCTGATACTCGTAAGAATTAATTTTCTTACAGGCGGAGGGAGGAGAGGTCCAACGAATGTCGTATGTGGATGTACCGTTCACAAGCGAGAATCGCAGCACCATGGGGTAAGTCATGTCGCTAGAGGGGACTTGGTGTGACGGTGTATCTTAGAACTGCTGGCTGGAAGACGTTGCTGACACCATAGTGCTAGCGTCTGCTATTTCGCCTCTATGCACATCTAAATTCGAGACGCTACCAGGGGACTTGCGTGAAGGCCTCATATGCTCAGGTGGCTAAAGCGACGCTGAAGATTGAAGGAAAACGCCCTGTGATCGGGAACGATGTCAGTACGAAAGGACGAGGAGATCCTGAGAGACATCGACAGAAGTTTCTTCTCTATCCCATGGAGTTTGAGCAACTCCAGTGAGGAGAGATCTTGTTGGAAGTGCAGGATTCCTCAGTAGTTCTGGTCCCGCTTGCTCATAGCGTGTGTAGTCGACATTGCTTTGGGTTAAAGTGCTGAAAATCAGCTGTCTGTGCATTTCATTTATGGCGAGGAGCCGTCCTTATGCTGTCGAGCAGCGTTTTGACATGTGTTTGACCTGAAATATATTGAAGATTCTGTTACAATAAAAAGTAGAGTACACGTGTGACTTGAGTACATACTTATAAGGTTAGACAGATCAGTTCTTTCGATGGTAGAGTGACAAATATACGATGGCTTTGAGAGCCAAGCGACAGAGTAGTGGTTTGTGGTCAGTGAGTATTGTGACTACACGCTCACCAGAGTAGCGTAAATTGGAGGACGGCTAAGAACTATTCGCTAAGTAACTCCAATACAAAAAGGTCACTGTTGAAGAGATAGTCTTCAGTGATGTATTGACAACTTACGGAAGGATAAAAAATAGTAGCGCTAAACAAGGAATTTACCAAACTCTCGTATTAAATAACATTCAGCTTCGTGGCTCGTCTCTTGTGTTAGCACCTCCAAATCACGCATTTCATCGTGAGCATTCTATCTGACTCTTGGTCGGAGCTGAGTTCTGAAGGTTATTGAATGCAGTATGGTGTTGCTTAATGGAGTGCTTACCATTGTTGGGTTTAAGTGGGCTTCAAAAACGAGCTCTGTAGGTCTGTCGTGTTCAACCATGGTCACTTTTCTGTAGATAATCTTGCCCCTCGGTGCCTTGGGCGTGATGAGAGTCGGTGAGGTGTTCGAAGAGTAAGCGTCCCGTTTGAGAAAACGATGATAAAAATGGTAGTAGCCATGCCGTAGTGGTACTGACGAAGCTGCTTCTTAGAGACAGGCCTAGGAAGGTGCGAATGGGCCTCTACGCTTCTTGGATATGATCACTGCCCATCCGCTGTAACAGTGGTGTCTAGATAAGTAGAGAAGAACACGCAAAAAACACTTTGCGGGTGAGACGTTATGCGAATTTCGTCTAACCTGTGCAAAAAGCAGTAGATTTGCTCATTTGGCTCTGCAGGATATAGTAGAATCTATGAGGAGGTTCCAGTAAGCTTAAAAGTTTAACAGGAACCTCTAAGAATGTCATCGATGAAGCGTTGAAAAGTTCTCTCTCATTTTCCCCCGCAAACCTAAACTGCATTTCGTTTATTCTGCAAGTAGTCCAAAATGGGTGTATTGATCTTGTGCTGTCGCTGTCCGTACGGTCCTTTACTCGCTACTGTGGGATTTGTGGTGGTACGCGTATAGATTCCTAATGATTTGATAACGTGGTCTTTATCGCGCAGTCGAGTAAGTAATCTGGTGACGGGGATCGTGTAGTATTTGGATCTGTACTAAGCGGTGCAGACCCTAACAAGCTCACGTAGGCCTCTCTGCAAGCACCTTTAGTGCACCATGTTGTTAATAGGGGTAGGCCACAAGTGAGTTTTTTGCTGACGTGCCGGTGGACGTCAATTCAACAGTTCGAGCATGTGCCATAACTCGCGCTGGCTGCCCTTGAGCTTGTCAGGACGCAGACGCCGTGTGTTTTCTTCTCCTGAGCACGATGTGAAAGTGGGTAGAGCAGTAGTGTTCTTTCCAATATGATGATGGGCGCAGCAGAAAATGTTTGCAACAGGAGAGGAAAGATGAACAATGGTGTCATTAACAGGCCATGGATAAATTTCCATTTCTGAGGAGGTGCATTTTATGAATGGAGGAGGTACAGGAAGAAGACAACGTAGCATAGAGATGCTTTACGAGCAGAAGAAACTACACCGGTAGCCTGCAGAGACAGAGACGTACAAACGTCAACCAATCTCCTGTTTCTTAGATTCGACGCATAAGGTCGAATGTTACCGAAAATGAGCTCTCCAAATGGGTTGGGTCCATCAGCAACCACAATTACGCAGGGAAATTGACGGCGGAGAGAGAGGTCTACGGGCACAGGGCGCTTCACATAGAAGTATGGTACTGTGACCGATTTTGCTGCGCTAAGAGCCGGTCAGTGAAAGAGACGCGACTTGTGGCTAGTTGCTCTAGGAATAAGATATGCCGACTGGTTGTCGATCAGAAAGAACAGGTTTGTAGACCTGTCGAAAAGCGCGAGGACATGCTGAGACGAGAGAACGGAGAGAAGAAAAACAGAGGGGTTGGCAGTGTACACCTGCCTTTATTGAACTCGTGGTAGATGGTTTCGCGAATTTAATAGTGCAGGTTGGTTCACCTTTCTCGCGTTCAGTCAAAGAGTAGTTGCGTAATCTCCGGAACATAGCTAATTATACGAGGAGGCTCCATTATAGATAAGAGAGATTCCACACCGTTGGCCTGTAAGCGAAATAGGTGTAACCAACTTCGCTGCTCTTTTGTTCCCGGGAAACTCTCCCTATTCTACAGCGTCAATAAAGTGTTGTGGATAATGCCTGGCCTTGACGCCCATCGTGTTCTTTGTTCTCTTTTTGCTTCATTCTCTCAGTTACTTCCTGCTCGCTCTGTTCGACAGTTAGGTTAAACCTGTTCTTTCTGATCGACACCGGAGGTCTTATTCTTTATTGCCTAGAGATATTCTACGCTTTTCGCTTCGCAAAGAGTCCGCTGTCCTCTTTGGCCTTCGCGCTTTGTGCTTTACGCAGTTCAATGTAGTGACGTCCTTACTGACTCTGCTATTTGTGCCCATCGGCCTGTGTCTCCTTAGTCATGTCTCCCGTCGTTAAATTTTTCCCTGTGGGTATTTGTGTGTTGTGATGGGAATCGGCCAACCTCAATTGGGAGCCTGATCTTTCTGTTATTAATTTCGACGGCATAAGTGTATTCTTACCGAAACAGAGATTGCTGTACGGTAGTGAAGGTGCTCCTGTCTTCTCAGGTATCCCTTGCGGTCTTTCGTTGAAGTTGTCTTCTGTGTCTTTTAATAGGTCGTTCTCGCGTGTTGTTTTGTACTCTTCTGTTCCTTCTTCTGGTACCTGTTCTCCCCTTGTTCACTTCATCCTACGCAGAAGGATTTCCGGCGCTTTGTGTGTAATCCTTTTCTCTCTTCATGTTCAAACATTTCTGTTGCGCCTTATCCATAGTATGAGCTACTGGTCTGCGCCCCTTTGTAAAGTGCGTCGGCCTTTTGCTGGCCGTTACTCTACGAGCTCAAGAGCACCTAAGGCGGATGTTGCAGCACTTTATGCTCTGAAACTTGAGTATTGGTGTTCCGCCATCCTAAAAGTCCTGTGTGCCTTGCTTCCCTTTCCACAGGTTGATTAAACGGTGCCTGTCTTGATTATGATGCTGGTGATATATTTTATATGGGGGCTCTTTTGAACGCGTTATGTTACGTCGAGGGTATGCTTAGATTATGCTACACGGTCTCTGCACTATCCACTCTTTCGACGCTCGACTCTGGCCGGTAGCGACATCTTTTTCACATTGGATCTTATCAGGTGCGTACTACAGATCCAAGACATTGTATACGGACATACCGGATAGACGCCACATCATCCCTTTTGGACTCTTGAGATACCGAGAAAATGCGTTGGTTTGCGTGGACTCAGACTTTCACGATGCTTCATCGATGACATTCTTTTTTAGAGGTCCGCCTTTCGCTTTTGCTTTATTGATGACCTCCTCATGCTTCCTGTTCCCGCAGACATGAGCAACTCTTACGTGCGTTTTTGACAGTTAGACGCTGTGGCATGCTCTCACCCGGCAACAGTTGTGTTTTTGGTGTCCTTCGTTGGTGGGCTTGTGTACAGGATTGTTTGGGTTTTTTTTTGGTTGTGTTGCTGAGAGTGGATGTTGTCTCTTGCAGAGCGGTGGGAGGCCATTCGCACCTCTCCCTAGCTGTCTCTCATAAGCCCAGCTTCCGGTCAGTACCCTGTGGTTGTGTTGTTTGTGTGTGTGAGGTTCTTGTACATTCAGTTGTCTTCTAAGATGGCGGGGCGTTCGTGATGGATCTTTCGAGTCCTGTTCCTCTACGGTTCTGCCGTAGTTTTCCGCGCTGTAGATGGCTGTGCTTGTATTTTTCAGGGTGTTGTTTATTCATAATATTTTGTATCTTGGGTCTGTATTCAGGCTTTATGGCGTGTGGGGCTGTGTGTGTGAATTTGTGTTCGTGCTAGATTATTTGGGTAAGCGTACTTCGGCTCGAGCCTAGCTACCTTGTAGGTTCCGTGGTCCCTTGTCTTAGGACGTTGTGCAGCTTCCGAGTGGTGGTGTGAGATTGTATGGGGTAGGGATTGGCTGTCTCGGATTTTTGGTGTCTTGTCTTGGATTGTGTGTTGCTCGTGAGGCTAGCAGGCCGACGCTGTAACGATCGTAGTGTGGTCCGCGTCTTGCTTTTTTGTCCTTTTGCCTTCTTTTTCGCTAAGTTGCGTGACCGTGGTTTGTTCTTTCTGATGACTGTCTCTTGTCTTATGAGTTTGTCTTTTGTGTATGGCTGGAGGTGTGTATTCTGTGTTTGCTGGTTATTTGGCTTGGCAATTTTTTTCTTGTTTGTTGCCGTCTACTGCTTTTCTGGGAGGTGGTCTTTTTTGATTGTTTCGCACATGTATCTTGTCTATGATCTTCTTACTTTAAATCTTCTTGTTATCTTTTGTTTCTGTTAGTGGCGGGTCAGTTAAGTGTATGCGGTTGTCTTTGATTTGTTTCTTATTTCGTTTTCGTCGGGATGTTTAATCGTCATTTCGTTTGTATGTTGTATGTTTCTGAGCAGGTTTTCCTACTGAGGTGTTTGTCAGTACATGATTTTTCGATGTCGAACATTCAATGCTGACGCTCTCTCTCCGCATTTGAAATCGACGCGATTTCGCCTTACTCAACACGACTACGACGCTATGGCACGTGCCGAACTACTGAGATTACTGCCTTCCACTAAGATTTTCTCTCAACTGAGTGGCCTCACCGCCTGGATAGAGAAGAAACTTCTGTGCGTTGTCTCTCAGGGATCTCCTCGTCCTTTATAATAATACCTTTCATTTTTCACTCGTAAAATTTCAATTGCTTTCCCCACCCCTCTTCGCTCACTTACTCTGCAAACGTTGCTGTCCGCGATGTGTGGCCTGATCTGAATGCGACTCGAGCACTTGGTGTCCGCACTTGTCTTCCTGCGAGCGTTCTAATGACCGTCAACAAGTCCCTCTCGCACCTTCTACCCCCTGGTGCTCGCTTGAACGTGTCCAACCGACATCGTTGGACTCTGCTCGCCTCGCTCGCGGTAAGAACATTTCTGTACCTGTGTATGAGAAATCGGTTCACGTGGACCGAGCTATCCCTTGTCGCCGAACGGGAATCCATAGCTAAAGCTTCTTGGCTCATTGGAATTTCGCGCTTTGGTGTGCGCTTTCTGTCACAACGGACCAACGGTAGACCTTTTGAATCCTTCTTATTGAGAGATTTGATGAATCTTTCTTGGTTCAGGAAGATCACACGCTCTTTCAATCAAAAGCGAACGCATTATTGAACGTTCGACGTTAGCTAAAGGCTTCGTCTTCTAGCTCAGTCCCAATCCGGAAAATTGACTGAGCGCTCTCCTTCTGTATGCTTGGCATTCGTTCGGGCTGTTAAAGAGATCTGCACTGTTCGGCCTGCTGATTTAGTGTATGGTTCTCGCTCTTCTCTTCTGTGATTCTTTCACATGTCTCTCCCCTTCTACAGCGACCGCTTGCTTATCTTTACCCGCTTGAGTGCCTGTCTTCGTGGGGTGGAGCAACTCTTCTCGTCAACAAAGGTGCTTCCTATATCCCTAATGGACCTTTCTTCCTGCTGACTCATGTCTTGTTCGACGATCCACCGCACCGCTTCGCAACTAAGTAAGAACGACTTTTCCAGTGATACTAGGAAGGAGAAATTCTTCACGATACAGCGTTCACCCGCACAGAAGTCGTTTCGATCGATCGCCTTAGCCTGCTTTCTTCGAGGCGAATCCCTTTCCTGTTCTCGACCCAACGCTTTAACCTTTTGTTTCAATTTTCCTCCTTCAAGCTCGTATTCTTTAACGTTCTATCTCCTCCTCCTGCATCTCCTTCCTTCTTCTCGCTCTCCTCCTCCTCCTCTCTCAGGCGTCCTATCTCTCCTTTATCTCTCCCCCCTCCTTCTTCTCGGCCACGCTACAATACCGGACCGCTCAGACTCCACCCGCCACGGTCTCGCACTCTTCGCTTCTCCACTCGGCTCAGGCTTGTTTCAACCTCCAGCGTTAACCTCGGCTACTTTACGTACACATGCAGAGTTTCGACTTCGCGGATCACCGCTCACAATCTGAAATCCGTCCCAGACTCCATCCCAAGGCTCCTACTATACTATCGAGCAGAGGGTAGGCAATGCGGATGTGCAGCTGCGCTACCTTTCGATAAGTTATCGGTGCTTTGCATGCCAGGGGTATATAGTCCGTTACTACTCTGAATGTAATCAAATCGGTCAGTATCTGAAGGTAATTTACAGTATTGCATCGTAAGTCTCGAAACGAACGAAGATTGCGGTTGTCGGTATTTCGTTTGTTAATTATTTACATAGCAACATGTGTAACGTGACGCCGCATTCGTCTGCTATTTTTTACAAGTTTATGATCTCAGACACTGGAATTTACCATTTTTTTATGATGTAAAACAAACTATTGCAAATATTAATTTTGAGTTAGTGAAGCGATGGAAATAAATGTTAAAGTTTTAATTTGGAAGTTTATCCCTATCATAATAATTGATTATACTATGTAGGCCCCGTGGAATCATAGTGATCAGTGCAAGTGAATATTGTATTAGCTCTGTTTTATTACTTTTTGCTAGTTTTATTTATCAAATCCAGATTAGGCATGAACTGGATTTTTATTATATTATATTATTGCGCTCAGGTAGGATTCAGACCTACGCTGAAATTTCTTCTTAAATAAATTAGAATCCCATCGTAGGTACCTCCTACTCACTAGGCTCCGGCTGATCATTCACGGCTCTCAACTGCTTATCTACATAGATTATGAATATGTAAATAATATTATGTATTTCTTATATTTATATTATTGTTAGTTGTTATTTGCTTTCGCAGGTCTAATTAATTTGTGATTAATTTTCGGAGGATCTTGGTTTCTCTGCAATAGCTCAGCATAGCCACACTTTGGAATTGTTTTTTCTTGCAAATAGTATGGTGTTATATGAAGCCTTGTAGTGAGCTGACTGTAAGAGGAGTTGTATGTATTGTATCAGATTATGATAAGTGATTATTAATGTTTGTCAGAGGATGAAAAGAGCGGGAGGGAGAACCTGAAAGAATGTAGGTGATAATTTGGAATAAAATGTAGTGACAGTGAGGGGGGTGGCAGACGCAATCTAGGCATAAACATCTATCGCTCACTTTCTTTCTTCAGTTTTCTTACCTATGGTTCTAACTTTCCTGTCCACACGCTCGTCTGGCATAATTTGGTTTGAAAGTGAATGATTGTGGTTTTTCCATATTTCTATAATTATTAAATAATATTATTCTTTCTTCCGAAGTAACTAATATAAATATTTTTTTATACATTTTCTTTCAATCACTGTGTTATATACTGTGGACTGAGATTACTTAATTTTGGATTAAGTTTTAATTTTTAATTTAGTATATTTACTAATTATTATTTTAAGCTTCGTTATATATTATATTATAATATTGATTATTATATATTATGGTAACTTTTACTATTAATAAGTTATAGTTATATTTGTGCTTCTATTAACTAATTATTTATTATTTTATTATTATTATTGTTATTATTATTACATTATTATTATATTATTATATTATTATTGTAATTTATTATTATGATCTTATATTATTATTTATGTATTAATACTAATGAAATAGATTATTAATTCTATTATAATTATATTAATTATTTATTATTATTATTATATTTTATTATTATTATATTATTATTATTATAACTTTATTAAATATATTATTATTATTCATTTATTATTTAATTATTAATTATATATATTATTATTTATTATTTGTTTGCTTATTTATTATAAATTGCTTATGCTATTTATTATTTTATATCTAGCTAAAAAAAAAAAATTGAATGTTATTTTTATGGTTTTTTCTTCTTCCAGTTTGTATTGCTGGGAAGAAAAAACTTGGACGAAATCGCCGTCGCAGTTTTTTTGGCTTTGCTGAGCAGGAATTGTTTCGTTTCCCCTGATGGTTTCTCGGATTGACTGCCTAGAGTGTTTCTGATCGACGGAAGCTTTCCTATAATTGTCTTTGTACTACACTGATATTCTCCGCAGATAAATCTTGCCTACATTTATCCCTGCAAGACAGTATCCCTTGAACCAATACGCCTAAACATACCCCGAAACCTAGAAATTATTCCTGAACCAATACCTGTAAACCATACCTGATAGAAATTTATCCGACTAATCCGCTGAAAATTTACCAAAAGAGAACCACTGATAATGAAACCCCTCGAAAACGCTCCGAAAGACAACCCCTTTGAATGTACCCCTGAAACACCTGAATGAGGGAGCCCCTAATCAATAAAGCCTTTGATTGTGTAATATTTGTAATATTTTGGTTGATACTTGTTTTTGTTTAATAGGATTATATTTGAAAAAAAATCATTGCCCTGTAACTTTGGCTTCTGATTTTTATTGTGATATTGTGTATCTTGTATATTATATTTATAAACATAATTGTTTTGGAGATATTGAAATCTTAATGTAATTTAATCTTTTGTTGACTGATTTTTTTGAATTATTTATTATTTACTAACCTAAAAATGATTTTTTTGCTGGCGACACCAAATGATACCTAACGCTGGACTAATTTGACAAATGACTGAATACAGAGAGACGGACAACTGCCCGTTTATTTTTTTTGTTCTTTAATAACTTATAAAACGTTGTGGTTTTTTTGTTGCTCCTTCATTATCCCGGCCAGATTCATCACACACAGTCCTTTGTAGTCTTTTGTAGTTTTTTTTTTAAGAACTAACTACATATTTTTGGCTGCCCAACGTGGGCGATACAGAACAGTGAAGGAAGCATGTGTGAGTGAGAAGGATAAATGGCTACGCGAGGAATTGCCGTTAGGAGGTGGCGAGAGATTGAAAGAACGTTGCGTTAAGTCGAGTTTGGGTGATGAGGAGAAGAGGCTTGATAGATGAAGTTTTTGAGAGAAATGAAAAGGGATGCAAGAATGGATAAAAACAATGGAAGAGAAAGATGCCAGAATGAGTGACATAATGAATAAGTATATGCGAATGACCTATGGATCTGAATGGAGGGTAGGGGCAGGGGCAATGAATAAAAGAACCTCTACTGCCTAGGTAGAAATCATAAGAAAGAGATTGAGATACAAGAGAAACTTAAATTAATTAAAAATAACGGTAATGTGGCTGAAAACTGAAGAGAGAAATAAAAATTTATAAAAGCATAGGGGCTTAAGTGCCTGACATGAAAGAATGAATGAAAAGTAAGAGTATGATTCTTTGTCAGTATTCGATGGTGTAAGTTGATGGTGGTGGATCTGGGTCCGAGTGAATCTCTGAGGCAGTTGCAATGATGAAAGAGTGTGCTAATTCGGGCTATACGAAAATAAAATAACTTTAATGCGATCTTTGATGATAGACGAATTTTTTAGGGATTACGAGGGGTATTGTAAAGAAAGGTTCGATGATAATAGGGTGTTTGGTGAAAGAGTTGGGGGAATTTCTTGAGGGTCGTATGCTTGGATTTTCTATAAGGCTATGTGAGTGTGGGGTGAGCGAAGTAGAAGTGTGAAGCACGAATGTTAGTATCAGGTTTAGGCGAGTGAAAAGGTGGTGTGAACTATACTGAAGGTAAAATGATTTGATAAGCTAAAGGGTAAGAATGAAAGGTAGATATGTTATGCAGCACTGGTTAAGACGTTGGCAGAAAGCGTTGGATGCGATGGAATGAGAATAAGAGTATTGAAAAAGTTTTCTGGAAACGATTCAAGCTCAGGATGGCAGAATTTTATAAATTGCGAGGAGAATAAGAAATGTAATGGCGAAATTAGCGATTGATATGGGAGATGTTTAGAGATAGTAGGGATAGAGAATTTGTAAGGAATGAGAGATGAGAATGAAAGAGGATGTTATATGTGAGCATGAGTGGTAGAGGAAGGAAAGAGAGGGTTCTATCGCCAGCCCATATAGATTTAAGAGCATGGCCCTCGAGCGACCCTTATAGGTCGATGGTTAATATCTTAGAAGATTTTTTATGTGAGGATAATGATGAAAGACAGTGAAATGTAGAGTATGAATTCTAATGCAATCGACAAGGTAGGTGTGAAATGGAATGTAGAGGAAATGGTAGTAAACAAGGGATGGGAAGTCGCGGAATGTAACCAAACTGAAGTGTTTTCAGTGTGGGAAGTCAGGGCACATGATTTCCGAATGCAGGTGGGCAAATGGGGCTTGTTTTTGTTGCTGTCAGGTCGATCATCTGGCTATGAATTGTACTGACCCTCAGAGGGCTGGCTGTCGTAAATGTGGGGGTATGGATCATTAGGGTGCGTGAATGTCCCCAGGGTGTGAGAGTAGTAAAATCAGTATGTGGAAATTGTGGAATGGATGGACATTTTTCGAGAATGTGTAAGGCACCTAGGAGTGTTTGTACTCAGTGTGGAAAGGTGGGACATGTGGTAGGAATGTGTTTGGACCATGCGACGACAGAGGGGTGAGGATTCAAGTGTGAGTGGTGTGGAATCCTAGGTCAATGACCAGCGGTGGTGAATGCTTAGGACACTCATTAAATGTAAATATGAATGAAGCTAATCGGTCAACCAAGTGCGTCAAGGTCCGGAAACTAAGTGTGATAGGGTTGACAGATTGGTGGACTCTCATGTATGAATGCGATGCAAATGGTAGAGAGATGTAGTAGTGAAGGTGTTTTGGTTTGGTCAGTTGATGAGTGCATGAGGTATTAGGTTATTATGGAGGTATTGAGGTGAGAGCTTTGATTGATACTGGGTGTCACCATTAATGAGAAATTTAACGCCGTTAATCCTTAATCGTTAACAAAAAATTAACGGTGTTATCATTAAAGCGTTTATCTGTAAAGCATACCAATCCTAACTTATTCCCCTGTAAATGTGGGCAAATCCCCAGTAACTTACTTATAGAAATGGTTCCTTGTTACCACTTCACTCGCGACTGCTACCCTGTCTTCGCCCATAAAATTTTGCTCTTTTATCTGAGAGCAATCTTTAATATTTAAATGTAAGGAAAAAGAGAAAGAATAATCACTACTCAGATAATTACATAGTTAATGAACAATAAAACAATGCTCTAATATCATCAAAACCCCCTTAATTCCCTACAGTACATTCTCTTTAGTTTTTGCATTTTATATTTTCTAATTTAATATCAAGAATATTACAAATTATTATTTTTTCCTAAACACTCAGTTCCTTTTATTTTACCAAAAGGTTAAATTTTCTCTAATTTTTTTTAAATTATCTTTAATAATTTTTTAATAAAATACCTTAAAAATAATAATCAAATTCAAATTCTTCTACTCGGAAAACCTATATTTATATATCAAGCCGTCATTTTATCTTTCTAGTTAAATAGAGCCAGATATTTAACATTTAACAATTAAAACATCCGGCAGATTTTTTTAAAAAAAATTTAACATGTCTTATAATTTTAGAAAATTTAAGTTTTCGATGTGAAAAAATTTGAAAATATTGAAAATGGGGTCTGACAAGTTTTCGAATTTTCATATTTTACATATGAATCATGAAAAAAAAATTTAAATTTGTCATTTAAATATAAATAAACATTCCAGGATTTAATCCAGATCTTCCAGCACCTTTTGACAAACCTCATGTTAGTCCTAAGATTTAATGTTATATATTATCATTATTATGCTCATATTACTATTATTAGTGTAAATATGTTCCACTATGCATGTTTGGGTGTTTATTATTATTATTATTATTAGATTAATTATTATTATTATTATTATATAGCAAAGTGAGGTCCTGCTTTAGTTTTCCGCTTGAGAGCGGAAAAATTCCTAATCTGATCTTTTAAAAAAACCTTCCCTCCATCAAGATTTGAACCAGAAACTTTATTCTCTTATCCAATGCTCTATCCACTCGGATACAGAGGTACTAAAAAATAAGCACTTGGACCTTCAACTGCTTTTAAAACATTCTATTTTTTAATTTTTTTAAAACGGCTCCTTTAATATTTATTTTAGGAGTAAAATACATATAAGCAAATATACTTATTTTGCAGTTGTCTATAGAATTGTCCCTATAAAAATTTCTACAGGGTGGCTATTTATTAATGTATATCCTCATAACTTTTCAAATATTATTTTTATGAAAAATTTACATGAAAGTAAAATTATAGATCTTTTGATTCTCTATAAAACTCTCCTTATAAAATTTTTTGTAACTAGTAGGCAAACTGCTCACAGACCAAAGCAACGGAGCACCTGGTAAAAACATTAAAAAATATATTACACTTTGTTGATTAAAACCTTCTTTCAATTCCATTTCCTTAAACAAACCTTTATAAGTAGTAGGGAAAACGGGGAGCGAAGCGTCTTCCGGGACATCTTCGAGTGAAATCAGAAGGTGGTCCAGTAGCAAAATTAAAAAATATATAATCACATGTCCGTTGATTAAAATATTTTTCTAATTTCATTCCTGTAAACAAACCTTTACAAGTAGTATGGGAAACGGGGAGCGAAGCTTCTTCCAGCATATTTGCGACCGAAGGGAGCAAATGTGCTGGTAGCTCCGTTTTCCCTACTACTTATTTATATATAAATTATTCATAAATGTTTCACAAATATTCATAAAGATTGCAAGATAATAATAATAATAATAATAATAATAATAATAATAATAATAATAATAATAATAATAATAATAATAATAATAATAATAATAATAATAATAATAATAATAATATAGTAAATAATATCTGAAGTAAGTCAAACAAATATTTTGTTTTGCTTTTGCCATCTAACAATACCTAAGATATTTAAATTTGATAAAGATTTAACATTTAAATTCTAACAAGTTTTCCAAACAATTTTTCTGTTACTTGACTTGTGTTTTTGTGAAAAAGCAGATATAGTGAGGGTACTTACATATATCCAACTAGTTTTACATCCAAAAGGTGAAAGGTAAGTAACGTAAGGGGAGACTTCATAGCAAAATCTCAACTATTCCAAACCGATAAAAGTAAATGTTTGTTTGATGAACAACTATGATATCTTTAATTTTATGAAAAAACAAACAAAGAAAAACTGTTCGGTATTTTAAAACAGTTTTTAGGGGTGGAGAAGAATTTTTTTTTTTTGAATTTCCACAAAAACTGCCATAAAATCTTTAATTTTCCAAGATATTTCAATTTATTTTGCACTAAAATACTCCAATTTAGTGTGGTAATAAATTTTAGTTAGACACCTTATTTGAAAATTTGTTTTTTTAATAAAAAAATTTACAATCTCTGAAAAGTACTTTCAAAATTTTTGAACAGAATAGTCAAGCATGTCAAACACCAACAAATTCTACCAAAACATGTTAAACCTATAAACCGTCAGTTTGTTTACACGTTTATATGTGAGCTTGGTACCAAATTTGAAGAAAATAAATCTGTTCGTTTTTTTTTTCAATAAATTTTTTTATATCTCATGTAAGGAAAAATTGAAATGCTCTAAAAACATAAATAAAACATTGGAAAAATTTTTCATTTTTTAGACGGCAAAAAAAAAACTTTATTCATCATATACTATAATATATATATAATATATATATATATATTAATATATTATATATATATATATATATATATAGTGTATATATAGTATATATATATATAAGTATATATATACGGGGTATATAATATAATATATAATATATATATATATGTTGAAATAGTTTTACCAATAATATGGATTATAAGTAGTTGTTACAGAAACTTTGCTAGTAAAATTAAAAAATTCGGGTTTTCAAAGCAGTGGTGTCGAAGCAGGTGGACTTTGAAAAACTGTTTCGAGATGTCTTCTTTTTTGAGAGGCGGATCGGACTAGTAGTAAAGCCTCTGTATATTGTCTAACGGCACGCCCTTTGGTCGAGGGTTTCGTGTCTGGCGCGAGTGGAAATTTTTTTGTTCTTATATGCAAATATTCTCGCAAACGAGCATGTTGTTGCCGCATTCGGCGAATCCTTGACTTTGCGTCGGCTGCTCCTGTAACCCATGAGCACCCTTGAAAAATGCCATGTAGCCCGAGAGGGTTCCAACCACCCTTCTGTGGATTAAATATGTAGCGAGTTTCAAAGCAGTGATATCGAAGCAGGAGATTGAAAGGCTTCTGAATGCCTTCTTTTTTGGGTAGCGCATTTGGCTAGTGTAGAGGCCTCCTGTACAGTGTCTTAACGGCGACGCTTGTGTCGATGGTTCCCAGTCCTGGCGCGAGTGAAATTATTTTCGTCTTATTATTGCAAATTTGTCGAAACAAGCATATTGTGCGCATTTCGGCGTTCCTTTACTTTGGTCGGTTGCTCCTTGTAACACATGAACACCCTGAAGAATGCCGTGGTAGCCAGCAAAGATTCACAATCACCCTTGGCTGTGAATTAAATAAGTGTCGAGTTTGCAAAGCAGTGATATTGAAGCAGGAGATTTTGAAAACTTCCGAGATGCGTTCTTTTTTCTAGGGAGGCGATCGGACTAGTGGTAGGAGCCTCCTGTATATGGTCTAACGGCGACGCTGTTTCGATGCGTAGTCCTGGCGCGTGGGGGGGGAGGGAGGGAGCAAATTTTTTTCGTCTTTATTGCAAATTGTCGTAAGTAGCATGTTGTGCGCCTGTTTTGCGTTCCTTGACCTTGGTCGTTTGGTCCTGTCCATGAGCACCACTGAAGAATGCCGTGTAGCCACAGAAGGGGTCCAACCATCCCTCTGTGGATTTTAATAAGTATCGAGTCTCAAAGCAGTGAAATCGAAGCAGGAAACTTAAAAAACGTAACGAAATACCCTTTTTTTTCTGGGTGTCGGATCTGACTAGTGGTTTAACCTCTTCTACATTGTCTAACACATGCTGTTGTCGATTGGTTCAGAGTCCGTGGCGTCGAAGTGAAATTTTCTCGTTTTATTAATGCAAGTCACAACAAGCATGTTTGCCATACCGGCGTGCCTGACTTTGTTGGTTGCTCTGTAACACGGAGCAAAAACTAGCAAAATGCCGTTTAGCCCCAGCAGGGTTCCAACCACCCTTCTATGAATTGAATAAAATCGAAGTTTCAAAGCATGATATCAAGCAAGAAATTTGGAAAAACTTCCAATGCTTCTTCTTTCTGGGGAGCGGATAGCAATAGTGGTAGGCCTCCTGTACATTGTCTAAGGGGACGCTGTGTCGATGGTTCGAGTCCTGCCGCGAGTGAATTTTTCTTTCGTCTTATTATGCAAATTTTGTCGCAACAAGCATGTTGTGCCCCATGTCGCGTTCGCTGACGTTGCGTCGGCTTTGCTCCTGTACCCAGGAAACACCCCAGAAGAATGCCGTGTTAGCCCCAGCAGGGGGGTCCAACCACCCTTCTATGGATTTAAAGTAAGTATCGAGTTTCAAAGACGTGATTATAGGAAACATGAAACTTGAAAACTGTAGTAAGAGATACTATTTGCTATTGTTGGTGTCGGCATCGAAAAACACATGGTGAACTTCCTGTTCATTGTCTAACGGTGACGCTGTTGTTTGCGTTCAGTCCTGGCGCGAGGTGAGCAATTTTTTCTTCGTTTGTTGCAAATTTTATCGCAACAAGAATGATGTTCCCATGTCGGCGCGCTCGACTTTGGTTGGTTGCTCCTGTAAACCAGGAACACCCCAGAATTGTGTAAACCCAGTAGGGGGTTAAAAGAACCCTTCTATGGATTTAAATATAGTATCGTTCAAACTAAGTTTCAAGGCAGTGATATCGAAGCAGGAGACTGAAAATAACTGTTCCGAGATACCTTTTTTTCTGGAGTGGCAGATCGGACTAGTGGTAGAGCATCCTGTACATTGTCTAACGGCGGCGCTGTTGTTGATGGTTTCGAGTCCTGGCGCGGACGAAATTTTTCTTCGTCTTAGTATTGAAATTTATCGCAACAAGCATCTTGTGCCCAGTCGGAGTGGCTTGACTTTGGTTGGTTGCCTCTTTAACCCAGGAGCAACCCCTCAAAATGCCGTGTAGCCCCATCAGAAGTTCTATTCTATACCTTATATCTGTACCTCTTATTCAACCATAGTCTCACTACTATTACATTAGCACAAGTAATAGCATACCGTCAGTAAGACCTAGCACACTCAAGACTTATTCCCTTGCATCCACTAAGGATTTATTTGCACCAGCCATCATAACCTTTCCATTCACAACTTTCATACATACATTCTGCTCATCCGTTCCCTTTTTCATCCACATATATCCTAAATATTTGAACTCAGACATTTGCTTCCCAGCTGCTCACCATCTAACATAACTTAAAACCGAGAACTATCCTCACTAAAAACCATAACCTTACTCTATTTCTACATGTTTACTTTCAACCCCTTCCTTTGTACACACCTGCCAAATCTCTCCCTACAATGCCTTCAAGCTAATTTCAGACCCCACATCCAAACTAAATGCATCCGCATATAATAGGTAGGCACCCTCCACTCTCTTTAATTCTCCATTACTCTAACACCATCCCTGCACCTCCACCCACCTCTGATTCTTTCATAACCCAAGCCATAATAATATATATAATAATAATATATATATATATATAATATATTATATATATATAATTATATATTATTATATATAATATATATATAGTATATATATAAATATATAAATATATAAATATATTAAAAAATATATATATATATATAATATATACCAGTATATATATATATATATATATATATATATTATATATATATATATATATATATATATTATAATATATATATATATTATATATTTATATAATATATATATATATTATTATATATATATATATATATATTATATATATATATATATATATATATATATATATATATATAATAATATATTAATATATATATTCTTTTCAATGAATCAATCAAGCCTTTGAATATTGCTTTACAACCCAAAAGAAACATAATAATTATTTCTTGGCTCCGCTCCAACTCCGACTAGTAGTTTCTGACTGTTTGAGAATTGTCAGTACTTTATGGCAAAAATTTCAGTACAAAAATATTTGTTGAAAAAATTTTATGCCAGAATCCAGTTCCGTTTCATACTTCCGGCTGCGGCTCAGACCCGCTGGATCGACTAAGTTATGCACTATTTAAAAAATTGTTTAGCTCGTCTTCTGGCCCAATAAAACTTCACCAAAAAAAATATTATATAGGAAACAAAATTATACCAGAAATTCGGCTTCCGTTTCCGACTCTGGATCCGGATCCAACTAAAGGTTTCTGCACTATTTGAACATTGTTCAGCACGTCTTCCGGCAATAAATTTCTTGGAAAAATTTATAAACAGGATCCGGCTCTAACTCCGGCTCCGGTTCGGACTCCGGATCCGGATCCGACTAAGGTTTTTTGAACTATTTGAAAATTAGGCAGCCAGTCTTTTCTTTCACATTTTAACTAAAAAATATTTTTGAAAAATATTTATAATCACGAGCTGAAGATTCGCTCCGGAATCCTGCTCCGGATCGGATCCAATCAATGTTCCTGCACTATTTGAAAATTGTTCAAGACGTCTTCTCTTCTGGCAAAAAAGTTTTCACCTAAAAAAATATTTCTTAAAAAAAATCATACCCAGGACCCGGCTCCGGGGTCGGCTCCGGATCCGGCTAAGGTTTCGGTACTATTAAGAATTTGGTCAACACGTCTTCTGCAATACATTTGTCGCCGAAAAAGATAGGTTTTGAAAGAAAAATACCCAGATCCGCTTCGGCTCCGACACCGGCTCGAGTTCAGCCTTCGGCTTCGGATCTGACTAAGGCTTCTGCACTATTTGAAAATTGTTCAGCACTCCTTCTATCAATAAATTTTTCACAAAAAAAATATTTTTCAAAAAAAATCATACACCGCCTCCGACTTCGACTCCGAACCCGATTAAGGATTCTGCAATATTTGAAAATTGTGTCAGCAAGTCTTCTTCGGAATAAATTGTTCATCTAAGAAAATTATCTCTATAAAAAATTTATATGAAAAAATTTATACTAAGGATAAGGCTCCGAATCTGGATCCGGATCCGGACCACAACAAAGGTTTCTGCACTATTTGAAATTTGTTCAGTATGTTTTCTGGCATTAAATTTTTCACCTAAAAAAGTATTTTGAAAAAAATTCATACCCAGGCTCCGCTCTGACTCCAGCTCCGGCTCCTACTCCAGCCGCCGACTTCACTTTCGGTTCCTGATTGACTTAAGGTTTCGGAACTATTTGAAAAATGGTTCAGTACGTCTTCTGCCGCAAGTACTATGTTGAAGGAGAATGTGATTATTTTTTTTTCAATAGATTGTTCGAAAATATTTCAATTTCACACGAAAGGCATCACGGTCTTGCCGCGATGATCCGGAATGATTAAAATAGCCGCGAAACCTTCTCCGTAAAGGTTCTGATCTGGAGAGCTAATTTGAAGTACAGAAAATGTGAGTGCGTAAGCCAATGGAAGTCCTTTAGTCAGATACCAACATTGTCAACTTGCTAAAAAAAATAGTATTCTGCGGGAATACAAATCATCACCTCTGGTCTCAGAGCTCGCAGTTTTCCGTGAACTTTTGTGATTTTCTCCTAGGATCCGGCATACCTGACTTCCCTATATATCCGGAGTCGATATAAAGGATTCTGCAACTTATTTTTGAAATTGAGTTGATCCACGCAGAAGTTAATTCTGCGCTCAACGTACAAATTTTGGATCATCAAAATAAATAACAAAAATTCCTTGTACTGTCGAAATCCATGGAGCCAGGATTGTCCCTACCGCCGAGGATCCGAGTCTCCGGAATCCGGTAGTTCCCGACCTCTGACTGGTAAGGTTATCGAATATTCGTTACTTATGAAAAAAATATATTGTTTTTGTAGATGTTGAAAAATTAGGAAATTTATTTATTAAGATTAAAACTCTTTCTTAATCTTGAAAACAAAAATAATATTTTTTATTTATTATTTTTTAAAAGTGCAGAAATTATCCCATACCCCAGTCGGAATCGGTTCGGCTACCGGATGCCGCCGGATCCAGCTCCGGATCCACGCTCCGGCCTCCGACTTCACCTTAGCGCCCGACTGCTCGGATATGCTTGCACTAAGTTTTCGTAGCACCTTCTGGCAATAAAGTGTTGGGTAGTCACTCACGAAAATTCTTATCTGAAAAAATCTTATTGCAATCGGCTCCTGACTGCTGGCTCGACTTTGACTCGCTCCTGGTGTCCGACTCCGGATCTGGATCCTTAAACTATAGTATTTTTCTGCGATATTTTGTTCAACCATTTAAAGAACTAACTTCTTTTTCTATGGCAACAAATGTTTTCAGTTGTACTTTAATAAATTAATGTGTAGCCAGTTTTCTTAAAGAAAAAAAAAGTAGAATTATACCCGAGGAATCCGACGTCGTCGGATCCGGATCCAACTCATAGTTTCAAACAACCATATTTTATAAAGCAAATTTGTTTTAGCTGACACCATTTCTTCTCAGGACAAATAGAAAACCTTTTTTAGCTTGGTGGATTCTCCCAGGCCTAAAAAAAATTTAATTCCCGGAAAAAGAAAAAAAATCCACACACTACTGCTAGGCCGGCTCTGACTGTTCGGACTCTCCACTTCTACCTGAGCTCGATCCGAGATCGGATTCGACTATATGGGATTACTGCACATAATTTGAAAACTTGTTCAGTAAGTCGTTTAGGAGCATTAAATTTTTCACCTAAAAAAATATTTTTGAAAAAATCATACCAGGCGCCGGCTCCGACACCGGCTCGGATCTGACTAAAGTTTCTGTATTATTTTAAAGATGATGTTCAGGTACGTTGATCTGGCATAAATTTTCCACCTAAAAATATATTGTTAGAAAAAATTCATACCCAGGACCAGATCCAGCTCGGTTCGGCTTCCAGCTCCAACTTCGATTCGAGCTCCGGATCCAAAAGGTTTCTGCACTATTTAAAATTGTTCGGAGATCTTCTAAAAATATTCTTCGAAAAAATTCCCTAACTTACTCCGGCTCCAACTTCGACTCCGCTCTGACTTCGATCCGGATCCGACTAATAGATTCTGTACTATTTGAAAATATTTCAGCACATCTTCTGCCAATAAATTTTTCATCTAAAAAAAATTATTTGGATTCGGCTTCCGGGTCCATTTATTTGGACTCAGTAAATCCGATGAATGATTGCTAGAGTTGAATATGACAAAAAAAATTAGATTTCTATAATTATTAAATAAAAAACATTTTTTGATCCTAAACCTGGAGTTGCAATTTTGACTGGATTTGAAAATATGTTTTAGTGTTCGACACCTCTTAATAAATTTCTCTATCTAAAAAAACTATTTAGGAATTTTTAAAAATAATTACACCATGATGTTTAGAGGAATTTTTCTACTAATTTAGATATAAAAAAAAATTGGAAAATTTTGATTTTGCTTTTCAAAAAAGTAGGGCCGTCTAACTAACGAAAGAAGCTAATGACTCATTGAATGGGCACAGTCACTTTTTTTTCTGTCAGCAAACCAATAAGATGAGAATACAGCAATAAGTGAAAAACATTGTTAAAACATTACTGTCGCGAATGCCGACACAGGCAAACCTCGCAACTGCCGCGATGATAGCGAGGCGGCGGGTTCTTTAAGCCTCCGTTAGTTCGTTGGTGAAGCTTAAACGTTGTACTCATGCCACCCGCTACAAATCAGGGGTCTTGATCTGATTATGGTATCAGGGACGCCTGTTGGTGCGATAACACCACTGGTCAACAAATATATAGTTAATTTTGTTAAAGTCAAGAAAGCAGGAGAGGGAAATGACCCTAACGTTACCCCTGATTATAGTAAGACGAAGGCAGTAAGAGGAAAAGGGAGAAAAGGCTGAACTAAAAGTGTGGACAAATTAGATGACAAATGGGCGAGTAAAAGAATTCTCGCGACGATATCTTTAATCAGAAATGGAATTACACAATAATGGGCTACGCCCTTGGGAAATTAAACGATGTCTAAAAAGGGGGAAAGGAGTGCCAGCCCCTACAAACGGTGTCCCTCCCAGGCTACTCCTACCCTCTGCACGAGACAATAGGTAGGCTTTCCCGGTTCGTTTTGAAGCAACAAGCAATTATCCACTCTGGGAAGGCAATTACCGCGGGAAGAGCGCTGGGATCAAGAAATAATGCACAGTAGATTTGCAGGGGATTAATGGAAACGAGAAGCAGCCAGTAATCAAAGAAAAAGCCAAAGAAAGCAGGTTACTCGTTGCCACCTATAATATAAAGGAAAGGCTTCATTAATTATTAACCACTATAAGGATCTACCTGCAGGGGAACAAATTCATTATCATTACATTAAGATTCACAATATCACTTCTCAATTCAAGCTCAGCTCCATACTCAACCCTTACCTATAGAAGTGGCACCGTGACTTCCACTGCACCTGCCAATCGTCCGTCTTTCACTTTTATTTTTTTACCTGGGGTCTTAATCATTCAACTCTTTTTTAAGACCCTCTGAAACTGGCAAGAAAAGGGAGCATTAAATCAAGGATAAATAACAGTAATAAGAATGATAACAAAAATGAAATAACAATGAACATAAAGGCATAATAAAAATAATAATAACCATAATGATAAAAAACACCTTGAGGCCTTAATTCCCCATATTACCCCCCCACACAAGATAGACCCTACTATTTTCACAACCATCACTACTCTCTCCAATCCCCTCATTCATACCTGATCAATTCCATAATCATGATAATTCGCGGATAAGGCCCTACTGCCTCAAAAAACAATAAACAAAATATATAAGTACAATGTACAATTGTGTTTTTTTTTTTTTTTTTTTTTTTTTTAAAGAGCTTATATAGGTTGCCTTTTTTTTTTTTTTTTTTATTTTCCGAGCTAATATGTTTTTTTTTTTTTTTTGTTTTTTTATTTATTTTTTTTTTTTTTTTTTTTTTTTTTTTTAAATCAACAAACTTTTACAATATTTACAAAGGGAGTCAGATTCCTCCCTCCATATCATGCTTGTGCGGCCCCATATATCTCCTCCGGACGGCAATATCGATCCTCTTCACCTCCCTCTAAGGTGGGAATCCAAGAATCCCTCGATGGCTCCCTTGCAATCTTCAGAGAATCATCAATGAGCGCCCCAGGGTAATCTCACCAAACTCAAAGTGAGAGCACTAGGTCAGGAAAGACTGCGGGAATCCATACAAAGGATGCCCGATTCCCCCTTACATTCATCCTTTTTGCGGCGTCAGTGGGTGACCCAGGGTAATCTCACCAGACTCAAGGTGAGAGCACTAGGCCAACCGGGAAAGGCCGCGGGAATTTATCACATTCCAGCCCACTTGGTCCAAGGCTCACGATTGGTCACCTCCACGCCCATTCTTCACTCCATGGGCAAATGATTATTAGCGAACCTGATCCCATCAAAGCCTCCTCCCCCGCTTCTCTCGATCTCTCCTTCTTCTCGATATGTTCTTCTGCAGGGGTCGACGCGTTACTACGAGCGTCAACCCTTGTCTCCGAGAAGAAAGAGCACCCTGAGCGGGACTCACTGCATGGTTAAGGTTGGCACAATTTGGTTAATAGTCAATAGGGCAAGGGGACAAAATAACATAAAAAAAACGTGTATAAAGAGCACATATGGGCACAGCCAAGACAAAAGCTGGTTTAAAGAAAGAGTGAACAAGAGCGAAGGAGAGAAAGGGAAAAAAATAAAGACGCGGACGAAGCAACACATGCGAAAGATGTGCCCCGGCAACTCAGCCAAGAATGGAAAAAGGTTTATAACAGTGCATTTCAGGCTCCACGCAAGCGAGAAAAAATAAAAAAAAAGAATGGTTGAAGACCAGGTAAAGTCACGGATACGCACAAGGTAAGTCAGCAAAGAACGGGAAAGGAAAGAGAAAAAAAAAATTTAAGGGAAAAAATTGCAACTTCCAGAATAAACTACAAACGGTTGGAGAGAAAGAAAAAAAAAATCAACCCAGCCGCGCGAGAGAACAACGAATAATCACAACGAGAAACCGAAAAAAACAGAAATTCTTTTACAAGGTAATTTTTCTAGGCCGACCACGCCACCCCTTTTTATACTCACGAGTGTTCAACTGAACATTTGTGTGTGTGTGTGTGTCTGTGTGTGTGTAAATATTTTAAGGTAAATAAAATTATCATTATTACTTCATTCGTAATATTATTATTTCTATTTATCACAATCTTCCTTGGGAAGCATTATTATTATTATTATTATTATTATTATTATTATTATTATTATTATTATTATTATTATTATTAATTATATATTATTATTATTCTTATTATTATTATTATTATTATTATTATTATTATTATTATTATTATTATTATTATTATTATTATTATTATTATTATTGATTGCTATATCACTGCAAATATTAAATAAATTTATACTAAAAAGTTTCATATCTCAATAATTTATACCTAAGTAACATTTAATTTTGAATCAACATAAATGAGTAACGTGTAATCTAATGTTTGTGAGTACTTATTTTAGTCAAGTGGCGGAAATTGTAATAATGTATTCTATTGTTTGCTCTTGAAGTCTAAAACTAATTTTCTTCACTCGGGCAGAAATTAGCTGAATCCCTCTTGCAGGCATAACATATAGGATTGCAATACTGGAAGATTGCTTTAACACCGAATAATGAAGGCGAAAAATCAAGCTGAATCACAAAATTTACTGCTCTAAAGAACTTCCCTCGAAGAAAAGCGTGGCAACCAATCCTGGTAAGTCATCAATTTACTTCCATTTTTGAGAAGAAAATTCTCATCAGTGATATATTAGTAATATATTATAATATTATATATATAGTATATAGATAGTATATATATATATTTATATATAATATATAATATATATATTATATAATATATTATATATATATATATATATATAAGATAATTATAATATAATATAATATATATATATATATTATATATAATATAATATATAAAAATATATATGATATAATATATTTATATATATATAATATATATAGATATATATAATATATATATATATATATATATATAATATATGTAGGATGTACGTAGTATCGGTATCGGTAGTCGCGCCATTTCGCGTATCGGTAGTTAGGTTTAATTGGCCGATACTTCTTACTTTTTGGCATGAAAAAAATTATGGAAGAAACTTTTAGCATTCAATAAATAAAATCTAGTTGCGATATATATAGGTAGTACTAGGTTATTTCTCGACTTCTTTTTAACTTAGATTTTTAGCGTTTTCCAGCTTGGGGTTTTAGCGTAACATTTACCTATTTGGATAGCCATTATTAAATTTGTATACAGATGGGGTTATGATTTAGTTATCATTAAATTTTTATATTTTTATTTTTGTACGCAATTTCGTGAGTGTTGTGAGTGCGAGAGTGTTTTAAAATTTCTGGATTATTCATATTTAGATATTTACTGTAATAAGGGTTTTACGTTTTAAAAATAAAATTGATTAGTTTTTGGCGTACAAATAATTTTTCCTCCATATCTCCTTTGGATTTTGTCTGTTTGTTCTGCCTGTTTTTTTTTACGATTGAGTGTTCGTGTATGATAGCAGATTGCACAGGCGCGGCTTTCTATTGTACTTTACCAACATCAGTGACTTTGCACTCTAAGTCTGCATCGTGGATACCCTCTTAACTCTAACCCTAATTTTTGCTCTTGTCTGAGACCCAGATGGGCTAAAGATTCATCCTCTAACTCGTTTTAATATTTCCCAACTATAACTTATTTTATAATTTCCGCCAATGTAAATAAAAACACTCCTATAACAGGTCTCGAGAATCTCGAATCTCCTAACCGATGTTCTGTGGCTTAAAATTTTTCTTCCTTCTACTACAATAATCTTGTGCCTCTGCTACTGTTCTCCTAACATACAGATTTTCATGCCTTTTTTGATTACCTTTACTACTTCTCACGAAACTGTTATATCTTCTCCCTTCAAAATACTGAGGTCCTCTATTTAGGGGATTCCAATGTACAACACTGAATGGATGGTTCCTCTCATACTGATTTAGGGTGGGGAGGAAGACGAATCATTCAAGTATTCTCAACGATCTGAACAACTAATTGAAGAACCTACACACATTCCGGATCGTCCCAACCAATTCTTGAACACACTTAACCTATGTTTCACCACTAGTCCTTTTCTTTATAAAATACACCACCTTCGCTCTATTGGTAAATTTGACCACAACCTTATATCTCTTAATTTAAAACTTCTCTCCAACAGCTCCATCTGCCCTATGCGGTTTTTCTGGCATGTTGATTGGGCCATGGAGGGCATTGCGTTCTTCTACCGCTAACTATATTGAAGGACTGCTTTGACTCTGAAGACCCTTCAGTTTCTGCCGATAAAGTGAGAGCTGTAATTCATTGATGGGTGAGCAGGTTTCATTCCTTCTTCGAATTAAACTTTTTCTCCTCAAAATCCATGGTTCGATCGTGCTTGTCTCTGGCCATTTCAGGCTAGAGACATTAGGTATCGGGTGTGGGAAAAATTCTCGTTTCTCCTATCACTCTTGCAATGTTTCATTTAGCAGAAATAGTTGGCAGGGGTTACTCTTCGACGGCAAAGCGGACTTTCATTAAATGAAAGTGCGCTAACTTCCTTCTCCAAATGACAAATCTTTCTGGCCTCTTGCCAAAAACATCTCTTAACAACTTCTGTAATCATCCTTCCTCCTCTTATTCGCTCTGATGGTTCTTTGCTAATTACTCCAACTGAAAAGGCCAATCTCTTGGCCTCCTATTTCCTTCTAACTCAACCCTGGACGATCTGGCAATACTCTTCCTCTTCCTCCTCCTCTCAGGTGTCCGATGTCTTTACCTGTGATTACATTGATCGGGTGCATGGGCTCAATCTATGAACGTTAGGAAGGAAGGTGGCCCGGATGGCATGCCTCCCGAGCTTTTGAAGGAGTATGCTTCCGTGCTGACCCACCCCTCGTTCAGAATCATATTCTCTATGTTCTCAATAAGAGCCACTTTTCCCTCAGCGTTAGAAAGCCGCGAATATGT
>JABUQX010086539.1:0-5000 GCA_015478945.1 Trachelipus rathkii
TATATATATATATATATATATATATATATATATATATATATATATATATATATATATATATATATATATATATAAACATAATATAAGAAAAAAGATAACCAAAAATTATACCAGTGTTTCTTTATTTCCAAACGTTATCTATTGCTGGAATAACAGTTTGTTATCCCACCAATACGCACAGAAAAATTAAATACGTTTAACTTCAACAAAGCAAATAGTCCACACGACTATATTGACAGTTAAATAAAACAATATAATATTATCTTAAATCGTATAACAACAACTGGGGTATAAATTACAACCCTTGAACATTAGTTCTGGCACAGGTTTTAACAAACGACTGTACTACCTTGAGTTTAAATATTCAATAAAATAGCAAAAAATAACTTTACTACAAACGTTTTACTGATAAGAAGTAATGACTGAAAAGTTATAATATAAGATTCCCGAACAGGTATACCCAATAATAATTGTAATGGACTGGTTGAAAAGATATTAAATTATATGTCAAAACTTACTCTTCGAACTGATAAACAAATCCTTTGGCCAGGCCCCCGTGACAATCCAATCAAATAACACCTTTTAGATTCTCAAACCTGTATTGTAACAGTATCCAGGCCTCCTGTTAAGTGAGCTACGGCCTGTGCAATATTGCAGTGCAACTCAATACTTACAACTCACCAACTTATCCTTTTAGAGACCCTTCAAGTGGAACAACGGTTTGACCGGATTCTTTGTCTTATGTGAAAACAGTTCAGTCAATACTTTTCTTACCAGCAAATGAATCCGTTTTGTGATCAATCTTACAATCACAAAACCTACGTCTTTAAGACTTAAAGCAATAGCAACTTGAATATTCAAATAAATTGAAAAAGTAAAATTACGTTTGAAATAACTCAAAGAAAAACACTGGATAAGTTTAGAAATATTTTAATAAAAAAAAAATACATAAAATTACTGGTCTTACAAACTAGGTTTTATAAGTCCATGACATATAGCCGGATGTCTAACAGATATCCGTATACATGCACACCGCACATATAGAAACCTTCAGTACCCGTATGTCAAATCTGTTATATATATATAGTTTATATATATATATATATATATATATATATATATAATATATATACTATATTATATATATATAATATATATATATATATATATATATAGTATACTTCAAAATACCTACAGGTTTTATACTTCCATGTACATATAGCCGGATGTCTAATAGATATCCGTATACATGCACACCGCAACTATAGAACCAAAATGCTAACTACCAAGTATATATATATATATATATATATATAAAACATACATACAAATATATGTTCAATATATATATAGTATATATATATATATATATATAATACATATATATATATATATATATATATATATATATATATAAAGTATATTAAATATTATGCTCAAAAGAAATAAATAAGAATATCAACATACTTTACCAATATATTCATATAAATTTTTGCCCATACATTTATATATATATATAAAACATACATACAAATATATGTTCAACAATATATATGAATAAACAAAATATATCAACAAAATAATATATGGACAAACTGACTTTGTAAATGATATAAAATATCTACTTGTAAATTAAACGTTTTTGACAATTATTATAGGCATCGATTTATCAGTGTGAACAAATGAATGCAGTCACAGCTGGTCAGAATCAGCTGTTGTCTTAAAGCAAAAGAGTTGCCAACTAGGAATTTAACAAATCTTAATTTCAAATAAATAAAATATGACTTCAGTAGTTATTCGTATATAAAATAATGTAACTTTAATCATTAAACACTTTATGTTTGTTAACTCAAAAGAATCTTTACCATGTTACAAAAAATACACATTAATAATAACTACCCTTACCTGCTAGTGATATATTGCAACACCGCAGACAAAATGCATTTGGAAATCGCTTTAACAGACGACACCTTTATAATGGCAATGCAAAGATTATATTTACACAAATAAACACAATATTGGCTTTATAAAAAAATAAGCCACGAGATTTCCACATTGAAAATTACAATACCTTATTGCATTTAAAAACATTAACAGCAATTTACTTTAATAATCATATAAAATAAGGCACCTCCACGATTTACAAGACTATGCACACTAAAATAATAATAACATCGATCAGACAGAGCAACAGGCGCAGTACCAACTGTAAACACCTTGATTGACGACAAATGAAAGCAAAAAGATCAAAAATATTCATAAATTTACTATTTATACAAATCTTTGCCAACCAGTTTACATCTGACCATCCAATCACATCTCTTAAAATAATAAATAAAATGATGTATCCACTTATTAGTTATTTTAGTAAAGCAAATATATTACACATCGAGCAGGACCGAAAATTGCGTTATTTCTTTACAATCGAAAACTTGTTCGCAAGAAAATCTCAATTTTCTTTCAAAATCAAAACATAAAAAGGCCAAATGTATTGTATACATTGGCGCTCACACTATACAAATTAAGTATTATTTCATAACACATTTATATATATATATATAGTATATATAAGTATATTATATATATATATTATATATATAATATATATATATAATAATATATATATTATATATTAATTTATTTATATTATATTTTTATAAATAATATATATATATATATATATATATATAAAACAGATTCAAACCATTTATAAAAAAAAAAGTAGGAAGCTTGTCACAATTAAATAAAAAACTAACAATCATAATAAAATAATAATAATAATATAATAAATAATAATAATAGTATTATTATTTTATCACAGACTTGGTTGACGGACGACAATTCAAAACGTTAGGTTTCCGAAAAGGTAAGTCTTGGAAACAAGTTCTATTGCTGTCGTTTACGCAGTGAAATGCAAAACAGTATTTACAAATTTCTTTTGATGAGCCGCTGCAATCAATACATCGTATACATAGAACATGAAAGAGAAATAGCAATGACAATGTTGGCCATTGCTTTACAATACATAAATGAGGCAAAGTTATGTATTACGTGTATTATTGCATTACAATATATATATATATATATATATATATATATATATATATATATATACTAGATATATAGTATATATATAAAAATATATATATATAGAAAATATATGAATAATATACATATATATATATATATATATAAAGATATATATATATATTTATAAATTTAGTATATATATAGATATATATATATATATTATATAGAAATTATATATTTTATAATTATATAATATATGAAAAGTCCGAATTGCTTAATTGTTTTTTACAAATAATTCAACAGGATATGGAAATCATATAAAAGAATTAAAATAATAATTAGTTAATGATATTTGTAATTATTTGGAAAAACACAGATTATGTAATACCATTTATTTCAATAATATTCTCACGATATTAATAATTTTCACACGGTTTTTCCCCAAGGGTTTTTCCCACTTGCGCAATAGTAATTTTCATATTAAAATTTCTTTTGCATAAAAGTTGATATTTTGTAACAATTTACAGGATACCCATCCTGTTGCTAAATCAAAAATAAGTTTTCGATAAACATCTAATGGGTATAAAAGGGAAGGATCAGGAGCTAGAGCTCATTATGCCGACAACATCAACTACTATACAAAAGAAAAAAACAGTTTAATTCTATCAGTGAAATGAAAGCGAATTAAAAATAACTTAAAAAATTGCTATAAAAATTAACTTAGAAAATTTTCAGATTAAAATTAACTTAGAAAAATTTTGAAATAAAATTAACTTAGAAAATTTTCGAATTAAAATTAACTTAGAAAATTTTCAGAATAAAAATAACTTAGAAATTTTTTGAAATAAAATTAACTTAGAAAAATTTTGAAATAAAAATAACTTAGAAAATTTTCGAATTAAAATTAACTTAGAAAATTTTCAGAATAAAAATAACTTAGAAAATTTTTGAAATAAATTAACTTAGAAAAATTTTGAAATAAAAAAAACTTAGAAAATTTTCGAATTAAAATTAACTTTAGAAAATTTTCGAGAATAAAAAATTAACTAAAAGTGTTTTGAAATAAATAACTTAGAAAAATTTTTCAAAATAAAAATAACTTAGAAAATTTTCGAAATAAAAATAACTTAGAAAATTTTCGAAATAAAAATAACTTAGAAAAATTTCGAAATAAAAATAACTTAGAAAAATTTCGAAATAAAAATAACTTAGAAAAATTTCGAAATAAAAATAACTTAGAAAAATTTTGAATAATTTTAACTCAGAAAAAATTTGAATAATTTTAACTCTGAATAAATTTTGAACTTAGAAAATTTTCTCGATAATTTTCACTTAGTAAAATTTTATAAGATTTTTATTTTAACTTAGAAATTTTCGTAAAGCGAATCAACGCGATTTCAGAATTAAATTTTAAGACCAATTTTAAAAAAACATTTTTTTTTAAAAAAACAAATTTTAAATATTACTTTAAAATAAATTCCGTCCCCAACAATATTAACTCTACATGTTTTTGGTAATGTAAGTAGACGATGCAGTTTGATTTTTATTATTATTTGAAAACTTTTAATTCAAAGTTCTAATTTTTATTTTTCAAATTTTGAAATTTATTTAGCTTCAAAACTTTTTGAGATAAAAATATTAAAGATTTATTTTTCAAATTTTTGAAATTTATTTAGCTTCAAAACTTTTTGAGATAAAAATATTAAAGATTTATTTTTCAAATTTTTGAAATTTATTTAGCTTCAAAACTTTTTGAGATATAAATATTAATATTTATTTTTATTATTAAAAATTTTATTGTTGTAAATTTCGAAGCCATTTTAGTTGCAAAACAAATTAACTTCGAAATAATAATAATGGAATAATAATAATAATAAAAATAATATTATTAATAATAATAATAATAATAAAAATAAAAATAATATTAATAATAATAATAATAATAATAATAATAATAAAATAATATTATT
>JABUQX010086539.1:10000-15000 GCA_015478945.1 Trachelipus rathkii
TAACGAGAGAATATGAGGAGGCTTTGTCAAAAATGAAGAAAGGAAAAGCGCCGGGCGAAGATGGAATTACGATAGAGTTGATAAGGGAAGGCATTAGAGAGAATGAACAGAAAATAGTTGGAACTTTTAAATAAATGTGGTATGGAGGGTGTAGTTCCAGTAGATGGGGGAGGAAAGTTGTTTTGCCATTATAAGGGAAAAGCGTGCTGATACTGGAGATTGTGGAACTACTAGGGAATAGCTTATTGGCATCATATAGGCGAAAGTGGCTACGAAAGATTTAGAAAGAAGATTAAGAGGAGTGATAGAGATACAGTTGGAAGAGGAACAATATGGGTACAGGAAGGGCAGGAGTACTTCGGATTACTTCGGATCTGTTGTTTGCTTTAAGAATAGTGTTGGAGAAGAGCTGGGAATTTAATAAAACAGCATATATAGCCTTCTTGGACCTAAGAAAGGCTTTTGACTCGGTACCCAGAGCCAGACTTTGGTGGATATTGGGGGAGGTGTACGGAGTGGATGTTAAGACTGAGGAAAGCAATAAAAAGCTTGTATAGCGTTTGTGAGTGTAACATGAGAACTGGATGTCAGAATGAGAAATGGTTTGAGGTGGGGACAGGAGTCAGACAGGGTAGTGTCCTGTCTCCCTTACTCTTTATAACTTAATTATCTGAAGTAATCAGAAAAGGTTAAAAGAGAATTACGAATCGATGGTGATATAAGTAGTGTATGCGGATGATTTTTGGCATGTTGGAGTGTGGGAGAAGGAAGTATTGAGACGATTAAGGAAGTTGTTGACAGAAATTTGAAGGAGGATGGTTTAGAGATGGAAACAGAAAAGACAGTGAATAATTGAGAGTGGGTAGAAGATGATGAAGAGGAGAGGTGGAGATCGTCATTGATGATGAAAGATTGAGAAATGTTGGATCGAGTTTTGTTACCGGGTGGCGTATTTTACAACAAAGGGAGGATTTGTACGGGAAGTGGAACAATAATGGAAAATACGAAAGAAACAATGAGAGCATTATATCCAATTATGAAGGATCGGGTGATGGATATAAAAGGTGAAGAAGATTATATTTGATAGCATACTGGTACCAACATTGACATATGCAGCAGAAACAGGAGCATACAACAAGAGAGAAAAAAGGACGAAGCTGCTCGAAAATGAAGGTGTTGAGGCACGATAGGGCGAAAGACGCAGGAGAGCATAGAGTGAGAACGAATGGGTTAGGGAGAGAGTTGGTGTGGTGGCCTGTGTTGAACAGATAGATTGCAGCGAAGACTGAGATGGTGGATATTTGGTGTTGTTGCGATAGTAATTGTTGTCTCTCTTACGGTTGTGGTGGTGGTGGAGAGGGTTGGAACTGTTACTGATAGCTGTGTTGAGAGGTAAGAGGAAAGATTCCGCGTGGAGAAAGCTCTGCAGAGACAGTGGACTGCCCGCGATTGCGCCAGCTGATCGGAGATGGTGTACATCTGGAAAGGACTGCGGTGAAATCGATGTTGTTCTCCGCTGACAGCCGCGTTAGGCCTCCCTGAGGGAAGAACGTAAGACGTAAGTAAATATATATATATATATATATATATATATATATATATATATATATATATATATATTATATATGAAATATATATATATTTATTATAATATATATATATATATATAATAATATATATATATATATATATATATAGATATATATATAATATATATATATATAATATAGATATATTATATTATATATATATTATATATATATATATATAGTATATATTAATATATACTGTAAAATATATTTGATATTAGGGTGTCGTTATTCTGTGCTTTAGATTTTTGCTGACGCTACCCCCCAGTTTTTTTCCATGATAGTAGAAAATAAGCTGTGGTAAATTTCAGCTTTATAGGACAGAAGAAAGCCATGCCCCCTGGGACCTCGAAAAAATGAAAATGTAAATATGCATGGAAAAAGAAATTTTATTTGTTTTATGGCATAATATGTTGTAATTGTTGTATATACTATAAGATTATAACATATTGCATAAACCTTTTAGATGAAAAGAAAATGAATATGATAACAATAACGTTGACATTTCCAAATATTGTGAATATCGCATGTATACGCTAAAAGATTTGGTGCTTTGATAATGTGTCCTTTGTGCAACCTGGAAACCTTTTGCGGTATTGACGTACAATCTCCATAACATACTGTTTCTGTTGCTCATTTGTCGTAAATAATTTATTATACTCCTCCATAAGTTTGACTCCTCTCTCTTACGAGTCATTTACAACGGACAGTTTATTCAATAATTTTTAGACATTCTATATAACTTTCAGTTTCATGCCAAAGGAAATCATCATTCATATCAAATCTAGTGAAAAACGCCTTAGTTTTGGTTGAAACAAATTGCTCAAGGCCGTTCTTAATAATTTCTGGGATGTTATCGATTGTAATGTGTATTCGCTTCTCATGTTCCTCTGACGATTCCATCTCGTTATTCAAAGCATCGACCATTTTCCTTTTCGTAACACATGACAAATGTGGATCGAATAAAGCTAAGGCCACTGCCTCAGGGCTTAAGTACCATAAATGGTTGCTTAGTTTTTTTTTAAAGCAACGCGAGATATATTAGGGTCTATCCCCTGATAGTCGTAGAGTTTAGAAAGACATGTGTAATCCATATAAGGTGCCTTTGCAGCAGATGTCGCACTAAACCATGCTTCGACATATACAGTAACAAGGAAAATACAAATATCACTTATTGCTTTTTCCTCTTTCGGTGCTAATGCAAATTCAGTACGAAACATAAAGATTTTCAAGCAATAAAGGGCCTTTGCCATCCAGCGTGCATGATGGAAAGCTCCCGGCTTACGGAAACATATCCCATGAGATGGTGCTTCTCCTAGGAAAATTGCCGTTAATTCTAGAAATTCTCTGTAATCATCCCTAGGCTGCTGTTCCCTCAATGTACCTCTAACAAAGTCAAGTATTCGGGATATTTCGCCTTCATTCAAGTGACTCTTTACCTTTACGTTGTCAATTCCTGACCGGTAATTATGAACGTCAATTCCAGACCAAGCACTTTGAAATCTTTTAAAAAGTAATACATCGGGACCTGTAGTTGTACCCATCTTTTCCTCGAAAACACTTCTAAGAATGATTTCATAAATATGATGTCTACAAGGCAGGTACAAAAGGTCTCTATCCAAACATTGTTCTATCAGAACGCAGGCTCCTCTAACACCTCCAGTGTTCGTTGCTGTAGTATCGAAGCTAAGTGCTTTGACATACGTATGGAGACCCCATTCGGCAATCACTTCACATACCGCAGATGCCTGATCCTTTCCCGTACCAGATTGTAAGATAGGCACGCCAAGGAGTTGTTCGGTTTCTCCATTCGAAAGGATCACAGGAAGTCTATGGACCGTCTCTGTACCAGTCAACGATGGAACTAATTTCCCGTCCCAATGCAAGACGGCAGCTTGCAACGTGGTATCCCTGAAATGTTTCTTAATTTCCATTGCGCGTTCTTCCCGTATTTGTTTTCTGAAATTGCGAATGGATGTTCTATTAATGACATAAGCATCAGCAGTATGACCCAATGCCTCAGTTGTAGCTATCAGAATATGAACCGCATCCCTGTCACTGATTTTACATGTATCTAAAGCTGCGGCCAGCTTAGACGTCATAAGTTTCTGGTGTCCTCTCTTCCTTTTTGCCGCCTTCTCCTCTGAGAGGTCCAAACCTTGTGACATAGGACGTTTAGTCGCACTGATATCTGTAGATGTTCCAGCGACAGGTTCCACATCGGTATCAGACCCAAAACCGCTGTTAGAGGATGACGACGACATCAATTCCACACTTCTCTCTGTAAAGAAAAGCAATATAATTTGACACCTGAACCTAACCGATCAACCTACTGGCCTAACAACACAAGGAATAATACTCAATTCTTTGTATAATAAGCAGGGTTGGCATGGTGCTTATTTACAATAGAAGCATAAAATATTATTATTACACTAGAAGCACTATAAAATTATTAAAATATCTATTACTTTTATGATAAATCTAATATTTCTAATATATCATTTAAGTTACTTGACGTATTATACATTGTTTAAATACAAAATGTTAAAACAAAATTTAAACAATCAGGATATGAACAATAATATTGTAATTTTGATTAAAATCTAAAACAATAAAAAAAAATCAAAAACCAATATAATATTTAATATTACTTACCTTGCTCTTCAATTTCGCGATTGCTTCGTTCTTTTCTCTTCAAGATTCTTTCTTCTTGGTCTGCAGCTCTTTGTTCCCTTTCAAGTTGTTCGTAATCGATCCCGTACATGAATCCTGGCCGTCCTTTCTTCCTCTGATTAATCAAAAACTGTTTATCCTCTTCAATAGTAATCGTACTCAATGCGTTTGCATGTGCAATGTCGAAAAGATCATCGAGTTTCGATACAAATTCCGCTACCTTTGTCTTATGAGCCTCTGATGTTCTTGTAGCGTGTTTTTGTAGAGTCCGCAATTCGTTGTACAAAGCCTATACTTTCTTGATGCAATTTTTTATATCCTGTGTTGGGATTCGAGCTTTATCCCAAAATATCATAACCTCCTGCAATGCTAGCCTTGCACTATCACGCAACTTTAATTTTACCACGCGCAGATTGAAAAATAACACACGTAACACTTTCTTATTTGTTGGCAATTTAAATCCGGATATATCAGGCGAGCAATAACCAAGTAAATATATTTTCTCACGTAACCTTGAAGCATACATTGTGTTTAGAAAGTATACACGTTCTTCTCACATGTAACGAAAGAGAACTGGTATAACCTGCTGGATTCGAAGTGAGCATATTTTCATACGACGTTGTGACCCACCCACTTCTGTGATTGGCTGACTTTTCTGACGTCACTTTTATGACTCGAGGCAGTTATTTTATATTTCTTTGAAGTACCTTTTGTAGTATTATTTCATATAATTCATCC
>JABUQX010086539.1:20000-27500 GCA_015478945.1 Trachelipus rathkii
TCAGTATCAGATTTCGTTGTTTTCAAACAAGGGAAATTTTTGGCCAAATATATATATATATATATATATATATATATATATATATATATATATATATATATATATATATATATATATATATATATATATATATATATATATATATATATTATATATATATATATATATATATAATAATATCATATATAATATATATTATATATATATATATATATATATTAATATATATATATATATAATATATATATATTATATATATATATATATAATATATATATATATTATATATATATTTATTTTTTCTAAATATATATATATATATATATAATATATATATATATTTAGGAACTTTCGCTTTAAAAGGAATGTTAACCGATATATATCGAAGAGCGATTCAATCGTTTTTGTTTTATAGTTTGTTCAAGGCAAATCCTAGAGCGACAAGGTTGCCAATAAGTTTTTTTAATTTTTTAAACTAAAGAATAATACCCAAGATTAAATCGCCAAGATGTCAAAGGTCAGGGTCTCTCGGCCTCAGCGGGGGACGACGGGGGGGACTTCGGCCCCCCTCTGTCCCACCGTCGGCTCGAGCCCTTAATAAAATAAATAAAAAAAAAATGAAAACAAAATTAATCATATAAAAATTAACATGATATAAAAAGCAACATGTGGCAACTTTTTCTCTCTTTTATTGGAGTTTAAGTTAACACGTCACAGTGTATGGTTAGACGATTAGGGTTCAGCGATATTTCGATATGTAACATTTCTGTAACATCCTTTAAAAATGCCTATATTTATATATATATATATATATATATATAATATATATTAATATATATATATATATATATTCTATATATATATATATATATATTATATATATAATATATTTATATATATAATATTATTTATATATATATGAATATATATATATATAATACTATATATATGTTATATATATATACTATATATATTATATATATTATATATATATATATATACTATATAATATCTATATATATTTAATATATATAATATAGTATATATATAAAAAAGTTAAATTTTTTGACTATATATATATATATATCATTGACAAAATAGGGTGCAACAATAAAAAAAAACTCTACATCCACAATTTTATCTAAATACAAAAACATGATGATTTGACATTTACTACAAAGCAACCAATTAGGTACTTATTGAGGAGTAAATGATTTTCTTATAGCCTTTCTTTTATGTTGTCTAAGAGGAAGATGATCATGATCATCTCTTTTTAAGCACCAACAGTAGTCTGCTAGCATATTCACATCCCAGCGGCCCTGATATCTTTCCTCCATCACTTTTATATCCTGATGGAACCGCTCACCTTGTTCCTCACTGTAATCTCCGCAGTTGTCTGGAAAGTAGTCTAAATGGGAACTAAGAAAATGCATTTTAATTGACATGTTTGCGCCTAATGCTTGAAAGTTCTGCAGCAGTTCGTCTACTACATGTTCGTAATCTGTACTTCGGCGATTTCCCAGAAAATTTGTCACGACAGATCTGAAAGAGAACCAAGCCCTTCTTTCTTTGTTCACCATAACATCAGTGAAGTGAGGATCTGCAAAAAGTTTTCTAATTTGCGGACCGTCGAAGATTCCTGCTTCTATTTTACCGTCACTTAGTTTTGGAAATGCATTTTTCAGGTAACAGATAACATCGCCATCTTTGTTTAGTGCTCGGACGAAATTCTTCATAATTCCAAGCTTTATATGTAGAGGTGGAAGTAAAACACTTTTAGGTTCGATTAGAAGGTAAAACAAAACATTGTGATGACCTGGTTCAAGTTCATTTCTGATCGGCCATTGGCGTCGTGTGTAGTGTTCCTTACTTGCTCGACTGTCCCAAAGACACAAGAAACATGGATATTTAGTGTAACCCGCTTGTTGACCCAGCAAAATAGATATTACCTATGAAAAGAAACATGGAGTAAATTAATTTACTTTGTATTGAACATAAAAGATCCCTCTTTTTTTCTCAAATGAATAAAGATACAAATTTTCTGAAATATAGATATATTCTTACCTTCATGTCTCCACATATCTTCCAATTGTGTGTTTCATAGTTTAAAACCTGAATCAGATGCTTCAGGTTGTCGTATGTTTCAGTAACCATCACTGAAAAACCAACAGGAACAGATGCCATCTTGTTACCATTGTTAAGAAGTACTGCTTTTAAACTTTTGGTGGAACTGTCTATGAACAGTAACCATTCTACAGGAACATACTCCACACCCAATTCGTTAATGAGACCTTTCACATCATTGCAGTAAGTAAGAGATTTGGATTGGTCAGCAGTGAAATATTTACGAAACTCCCTTTCACGATGGCGGTACCAATAAAATGTTGTTTCTGAACTTAACAAATTGTGTTTGCGAAGCCGTGACCCAAGCAATTGAGCAGATTCTTTGGACAATCCCAAATCCCTAGTCAAATTGTTAAGTTCTGATTGCCTTAAAGGCTTAGGTTGATTCATCTCAGAAGTGGCTTCATACATAGGGGAACCATCAGCATCATCATCGACAGCAGCATCATGTAATTCGTCCTCGGAGTCTTGCGTCAAGAAAGTTTCGTCTGGATGATTGGGAATTGGAATTCCTGGACCATGAGGTACCGGTTTTATGGCAGATGGAACTTCAGGATATTTCACGTGTTGCTTGTTCTTTCGATTTATTCCTAAAAGCAAACAAAACAAACATACATGCAATTTCTACTACCAAATGTATATATTACATTTTTAATTCAATAAAACAAAACTTATTCATAACATGTCATACCTGCTAAATTCGTCATGCAGAAGTAACAGTCACTAACATGATCTTTGCCTTCCCTCCACACCATTGGAACACCAAAGGGGAGAGACTTTTGTTTTCCCTTGTTCCAACTCCTTAAACCTTCAACGCACGTTTTGCAGCAGACATGAGAAGCAAAGGTTTTATCCTGATCTCCAAGTTTTACTCCAAAGTAAGCAAAGTAGCTTTTTTATCAAAGGTTGTTATATTCATCTTCTGTTCGGGAAAAGTGACTTTCCCACAAATGAAACAAAAACGGTCAGGATCATTTCTGCACTTTCTATTCATTTCTGAAATTCAGGAGAGGTTTTATATTATGCAAGTCGTGAACAATAGGCAAAAATATAAACTCGTATAATAATGCAAAATTTAAATGTGCAAAAATAGAATTATAAATAAATCAATATATATATATATAATATATATAAATATATATATATGTATATATATATATTAATTATTATATATATATATATTAGATATATATATTATATATATATTTTATATAATATAATATATATATATATATATATATATTATATATATATATATATATATATATATAATAATATATATATATTATATATATATTATATATAATATATATATATTGTATATATATATATTTATATATATATATATATATATATATATATATATATATATATATATATATATATATATATATATATATATATATATATATATATATATAATATATTATAATTTATATTTTTTTTTTTTTTATATATATTTTAATATATATGTTTGAGAAAAATATTAAATAGTATATATATATATATATATATATCCTAAAGCTCGTACCGTGCGGACGTGTTTCTACTTAGCTCCGTTTGACAAGCTAAAATTTTTGTTATATTGGTGTAGACTTCCGCATTATTGCTAAAAGTTTCCTAGCATTAGAGATCTCCTTTATTACTGTTTGGTTTATGATGACTATTGAATATATATGAGGAAGCCTATGATAATGATGTTCGTAGCTACTTCAATGTCGAAAGTGAACCTAAATTAAATTATGTGATATGATCCGACGAATGGAAAAATTTGGATGACTCCTAAGGTAACCAACCTTTCGTAGAAAGTCTGCTAGTCGGCCAAAACTGATGAAAATTTATTAGTGTTGGTGATTAATATAAAGGTTTTGTGCATGATTCTGTGACTCAACGTTATATCTGCAATAATTCTCAATTTGTATATGAAGTAATTATCTACTTAGAAACAGTACAAATACAGGAGACAGGTAAAGAAGAAAGAACAGAGTAATCACTCAATTAGGAGGAAAGCGTGAATAAAAGGAACGAAATATAAAGAAACTCTTACAAAACAAAAAAAGAAAAAAAAAATTAAGAAAGCAAAACTTTGATAAGAATTGATAATTTATTCAAGCTCACTTAAAACTAGGTTAAAAATATTCGTCAGTCGAGACCATTTGGGAGGAGTTAAGTGCCGGTGTTGTAAATTTGTGGAAAGGTTTTATGTTCTTACAAAAAGTTTTGTGTGTTTTTTTTTTTTTTTTTTATAATATAAAGTGTATAAATTGCTGTCGAATAACGGAAAGGTTTTAAAAAATTTGAAATTGGTTTTGTAATCTCGGAGATAGTGTATCTATTTTTTAACAAATATTTAAATTTCTTAGTATATGGGGGGGATTTTAAAGAATTTTAAATAATTAAATAAAGTTTTTAATAAATAAATTGAGTAGTGTATGTATTTTTTAACAAACATTTAAATTTTTTAGTATATGTGGGGGATTTTTAAAGAATTTTAAATAAGTAATTTAGGATTTAATAGATAAATAAGATAGATAAATAGATAAATAGATAAATAGATAAATAAGGTGTTAACGGGTATTATTGTGGGTATATTTAGTGAGCGGGGTGGTGGCCTTAGGTGTTGGGAAGTGCCTAGGGGGGGGGGTCCCACAAAGCGTGCAGCCTGAGCGAGTATAGTATATAGGAGAAGGGAAAAGATTGGGAGGAAGGGAGTTAAATTTTAGAGTGGGATGGTATGAAACGTGAGGGGGGTAAACGCAGGGATTTGAAGAGGGAGGCAGTGGGGTTAATGTTTGGAAGAAAAAAGGTAGGATGTGCTGGGGATAACTGAAACTAAGTTGAAGGGAAAGAGGGAGGTGGACTTTGGAAAATACAAGGGGGTGATATCAGGGGTGAATGAGAGAGTGAGGGCGAGGGAAGGGGTGGGAATAGTTATGAGGAAAGAGGTGTGGGATAAGGTAAGGGTGTGTAGTCAGGTGAGTTCCAGGATAATGTGGGTGAAAGTGAAATTTGGGGGGGAAATGTGGGTTTTTGTATGCGCGTATGCACCAGTGAATGGAGCGAGGGAGGAGGAGAGAGAAAGATTCTGGAGTGAGTTGAGTGAGTGTTGGGAAAGTTTTGGGGTAAATGATAAAATTTGTCTATTGGGAGATTTGAATGCAGGAGTGGGAAGGGAGGGGGTGGGAAGAATAATAGGACCATTTGGGGTAGGGGAGAGAAATGTTAATGGAGAAAGTCTGTTAGAGTTGTGTGCTGAAAGAAGAATGATAGTGGGGAATACTTGGTTCAAAAAAAGTGAGAATCATAAGTATACATGGAAGAGTGAGATAACGGGGGGGAGGGCGGTACTGGATTATGTGTGTGTGTAAATGGGAAGGATAGAGGCAGATTGCTAGATGTAAATGTATTTAGAGGGGCGGGGAGGGGATATCGGATCACTATTTGGTGGTTGCTAGGATAAGGGTGGGAGGAGAGGTGATGGTTAGGGATAGGGGAGAAAAGAGGAGAGTAGAAGTGATAAAGGTGGAAAAATTGGAGGAGATAGTGTGTAAGAGGGAGTTTAGGAGAGGTATGGAGGATAGGTGGAGAGACGTGAGAGGGACAGGAATGGGGGAGGTGGAGGGGGAGTGGAGGAGATTTAAAGAGGCAGTATGTGAAGAGGCTAGAAGGGTATGTGGAGTAAAAAGGGTGGGTGCAAGCAGAAGGAAAGGGAGTGAATGGTGGAATGAGGAGGTGAAGGAGGTGGTAAAAAGGAAAAAGGAGGCTTATGTGAAATGGTTGGGAAGTAGGAGAGAGGAAAGCTGGGAGGAATATAGAAGGGTTAGAGTGGAAGCAAAGAGGGCGGTGGAGAGGACGAAGAGAAGAGCAAAAGAAGAATGGTGTAGAAAAGTGACGGAAAATTTTGAATCGGGAAGTAAGATGTTCTGGAAAGAAGTGAATAGAAAAAGGAAGAAGAAGGAGGGGTTGGGGAGAGGATTAAGGGAGGAGATGGGGAGTGGATAGGAGGAGAGGAAAGGGTGAGGAAGAGGTGGGGGGAGTATTTTAGTGGATTATTGAATGAAGTGGGAGGGGAGGGGAGGAAGATTTGCAAGGGGGGGGGTTGGGGAATGATGGGGGAGGGAGGGGAAGGATGAAATACAAATGGAGGAAATTATTAGGGCCGTGAATAAAGGAAAAAAAGGGAAGTCCGCAGGTTTGGATGGTGTGAGAATGGAAATGTTGCAGAAGGGAGGTATAGGGGTGGAGGAATGGCTGTATAGGTTATTTAATATATGTTGGAGGAGTGGTGAGGTACCACAGGATTGGGAGGATGGTTGTTTGGTCCCCCTGTATAAGGGGAAGGGGGATAGGATGGAATGTGGGAATTATAGAGGTATATGTCTTTTAAGTGTGGTAGGGAAAGTGTATGGGAGAATACTGATTGAGAGAGTGAGAGATTTTGGGAGAATAGTGATTGAGAGAGTGAGAGGTTTAACGGAGGGGAGAATGGGGGAAGAACAAGGAGGATTTAGGGAGGGAAGAGGGTGTGTGTGGACCAAGTGTTTACACTAAAGATGCTTGTGGAGAAAAGTATAGAGAGGAAAGGGAAAGTGTATGGGTGTTTTTTTTTAGATTTAGAGAAAGCATATGATAGAGTGAAGAGGGGGGAATTGTGGAGGGTGTTGGAGGAAAATGGAGTGGGGGGCAAATTAGGTAAAGGTATTAGGGCCTTTTATAGGAATAGTAGAATGTGTGTGAGAGTGTTAGGAGGGGAGAGTGAGATGTTTGGGGTGGTGAGAGGATTGAGGCAGGGGTGTGTAATGTCACCGTGGCTATTCAATTTGTTTATGGAGAGTGTTTGCAGAGGAATGGTGAGGGAGGGGAGGGGGGTGAAATTGATGAATGGGAATGATAGAAGGGAAGTGAACATGATACTGTTTGCGGACGATACTGCCCTAGTGGCGAAGAACGCGGAAGGGCTGAGGTACTTGGTGAGGGAGTTTGAGAGAATGTGTGGACAAAAGGGGCTTAAAATAAACCCAGGTAAGAGTAAAGTGTTAGTGTTTGAGGAGGAGGAAAGAGAGGAGGGGGGGGGTCAGAGGTTAGAGTAAGGGGTGTAGTATTGGAAGAAGTAAAGATCTTTAGATATTTAGGGATGGACTTGAGTAAGGGGGAAGGATGAAGGAGGAGATAGAACATAGAGTAGGAGAAGGAATGAGAGCTTTGAGTAGTCTGAGAGAATTATGGAAAGGGGGGGATTTATCACAGAAAGTTAAGATAAGTATGTTTGAAAAAATTTGTGTACCAGCGGTGTTGTATGGGTGTGAAACGTGGGGGGTTGAATGCCAGGTCCAGGAAGAAGTTGGAAGTATTTGAGATGAAGGGGGTGAGAGCGGT
>JABUQX010086540.1:0-7500 GCA_015478945.1 Trachelipus rathkii
ATATAGTTTACCTAATTATCCTTTAGTTTAATTATCACAGAACATAGCACTATAATAACAACAAGACTCAATATATAGTGAGACCTGCGGGATTATAATAATAAATATAATCGAAATCATTAAAAGACGCAAAATTTGTGGTATCGGTTAAAGAGTAATCGGTCAAAAATTTTGCCGATATACGCATATTGATACCGAGATATACTCATAGATTACACTACTTTATAACACTTCACAAAATTAATCACAGATACCGTATATCACATTATGAAAGTAACCTAGATACTCATATCGAAAATCACGATATACCGACTAATACCTAAACCGATACCGATTATAAACGAGAACCATGGTTAATATCTCGGTGCAACACTATAATATATAATTAATTCTATATATATATATATATATATATATATTTAAATAAATATATATTCTATATATAATATATATAATAAATTATATATATATATATTTAATATATTATATTATAATATATATATATATATATAATTAATATATATATAATCTATATATGTAATATTATATAGTATATATATATAATTAATATATATTAATTAATATATAATTATATAATAAATAATATATATAAATATATATATATATAATAAACTAAATATAATATATATATATATAATATTATATTATAATATATATATATATATATATTATATAAATAATATTATATATATTAATATATATTAATATATATATATATAATATAATAATTAATCATATAAATTATATATATAGGTACTATAAAATTTGGTTAAGTTTCCCCAACAAATAACCAAAATAAAATAACGGTATTGATATAATGACCACTATATATCTTATAAGTATTTATCTATCTTCTATAAATGACACGGTTTACAGATTATCTTAACTTAATTTTATTTAATAAATGCGGGAACGCACTCACTATATAAATATTAGTGACTCACATGTTAAACTACTAGATATTTCTATATATTAGTTATTCTTATATATAAAGTAGGATAACATCAAAAGTTTCTCGAATTATATTATCTCTTTTACTGAGATATATATATACATACAGTGATACTAAGAGTGATTAAAAATCCAATAAAATATATATTATTATTATATACTTTATAAAAAAAAGAGAGTAAACAATATAATAATTACTCTTCCTCGCAAACTCAACGTGAGAACTATCTTGTAGCTTGTGAGCTCATGGCGTATATTACCAGCTTAGACTTCTAAATAGTTCATTTCAGGTTATATTATACTATGAGTAAATCGATAAATTTCTGTAGCCAGTAACTTGGTTATCAAGACGACTATACGATGTTGTCATACAGTTAATTTCTTGAGTGTCTGTGAAATATGTCAATGCCCGAATCACGAGACAGAAGCATATACACACTGATGAGAAGTGAAATATTCACGTATTATCGCCGGTACAATAGATATATTATCCGGAACCGGTACTCGAGATAAAGTCAAAATTTATGGCCTGAGATAAAGGCGGTAACCACGGATATAGTTGCCTAGGATATATTAAATCGGCCCATCGCCTAATATATATATTTATATATATAATATAATATATATTATATAATATATAATAAATATAATATATATATTTATATATATTAATTATATATATTATATTATAATATATAATTATAATATATATATATATATATAAATAATTTATATATATATATATAATATTAAATATAAATTATATATATATATAATTATATATAATATATATATTATATTATATAATATATTATCTATTATTTTGCTTGTTAAAAATTTATTATATGAGTCACTAAATAAATATGACATATAATATACTAGAGTAATTATAACCTTTCAATATCAATTTAATTCATTTATTATATTTTCGAAGTCCAAATTTTAAGGATATACCCTATATATAATATATATAAATATATAATAATATATTGAGGGTAGTTTTGAGCAGAATTGTATCTAATATAAATATTGCCTATATAAAGTAAAATTTAATAGATAAATAAATTAATAAATTATAATTAATTAAAGATTGTAGATTAGAGGGTAATGTTATTAATTAAGTTACTATAAATAAATCTAATTTAAAATGTTATTTAATTATTAGATATGGGTACCATTTAAGGAGAGTAGAATTATGTTTTGAGGAAGTTTATAATAAAAAAACATAATTAAAGTATATATCATTTTAAAGTAAATGTAACTTAAAATATAATTTATATATATTTAAATTATAAAAATATATTAAAAATTTATTTCTTTACTCAGGTGAAAGGGACCACATAAGAGAGGATTTCTTAAATAAGTTGTTATAACTAAAAAATCAGGTTTGACAGGAAGCTCAAAGTGTCTGGTAGGAACACTGTCTTCCTTTGATCCGCACGTCAAGTCCGCTAATTCCTAACGCTCCTCCGCACGGCTCCGCTAGTCCGCACCTATTCGGGTAGTCCGCTCGGAGCGGACTAGCGGACTAGCGGACTAAAGAGCGAAAGTGCCCACCTCTGATATATATATTATATATATATATATATATATATATATATATATATATATATATATATATATATATATATATATATATATATATATATATATATATATATATAACATAAAAAACTAAACAAAATAAATTATCACTCTCAGGAACGGGAAGGCCCCTAACCCATGAAACCACGCCACCCAACACAGGACCGACAACACCAAGTGTACTATGTTACCGCACCCAGCAGAGAATTGGCCTGCAGTATTGGGCTGTCACCGTGATAAATTTAGGAAAGCATAAACCACGTAACTTGTCTTGGGAGAGGAGGGGGTAGGTTATGTCGGGTGTATAATCGAGCGAGGGATCATTCACGTACGAAGCGACTCCGATAAACATGGAGAGGATAGTGCGTCAACTGTCAAGAGATCAGTGCGTGCAGATAACAATACTCAACGCCGAAGGACCCGGGTACCGGGCAATTGGTCGACGTTCGGTGTGGCGCACACAACGATTGCACGGGTGTTCCAAGGTACAAGGAAACCCTGACACATGATCGCCGGCGAGGACAAGGTAGGTCAGGTACATAGTATATGTTCCTTTAATAAGATGTTACATAAGGGCACAGCCCTCCTTACCGCCTACACAACTCTTCGGGGTACCCCGAGATGGGTTTTCATGCATCTCTCTGGGGGTGATCTCCAAGTAGTGGGGCTCGTCGCTGAAAATTGTTCGGTTATGTATCGTAAAGATTGAGATTATGTTGATGAGTGAGCGCATTCGTGAGAGCTTTTGTATAAACATGAAGGTAACCCTAATGATAACGGCTATCCGTGTAAGCTAACCGAATCGAACGGTCATTGCATAATGCTTTCGAAAGGTAGGAAAGTGTGTAAGTTTTATGTATGATGCTAGGTTACTTACGTTGTGAGCAGAGACTTTGTTAATGAAAACTGTTTATTCGTAAGTTAGGTATGTTATGTTCTTAGTTTCAATTAGCATTTATTAGTTTGCCGGTGTAAGGGTACAGCCCAAAGGGCTGTGCCCTTATGTAACCGCTTACACCCCCCTTCGGGGTACCCCGAGATGGGTTTTAATGCATCTCTCTGGGGTGATCTCCATGTAGTGCTTTTCGCTGAAAATTGTTCGGTTATGTATAGTAAAGATTAAGATTGATGTTGATGAGTGAGCGTATTCGTGAAAGTTTTTTGTATAAACATGAAAGTAACCCCTAGGTGATAAGCCTACACGTGGTAAGCCTAACTGAATTATCTTGTCACTAACATCAAACCTTGGTTTATGATCGTTAGTTTCTTTGTAAGGGTGTAAGGGAGTAGGTTACGCTTTGTGATGCTGCGGTAGTTACTTTACTGATATTAATCAGTGTACTTTGTTAATGTTGACTGTTTATGTCGTAAGTAAGGTAATGTTATGTTCTTACGTTTAGGTGCAATTATGTAAGCTTTCACGCGATATTAAAACTTTCGTTATGATTATTAAATACTACTAAAACTACTGCTTTACTAACTAACTACTTGCTAACTACTACTACTACTACTACTACTACTAACTACTACTACTACTACTACTTCACTAATAATAGATAATAATAATATAATAATAATAATAAATAATAATATAATAATAATAATAATAATAATAAATAATAATAATAATAATAATAATAATAATGATAATAAAATAATAATAATAATAATAATAATATGAACGCTTACATTGGTCCATATACCTCTGTAATGATGGGGCCTGTTTGCAAACCTACCGTTTTGTCTATAGCTAAAGCTTGAAGATTGCTATACTTTTGCTAATGTCCGGTGTTTTTATTCACGCTTAATATATGTCAGGTATGTTATGGTACTAATATGTTTTTAGTTCGGATATATTATGTTAGCGTTCTTATTCCTTTATCTGTAATGATCGATAGGTTATTCTGTGATAGTTTGACAGAGAATTTGTGTATGTCACGTTTATTCATAGTTCAAAAATATTTTACATTTGATATGCAAGCCCAATTTTGATGAATGTAGTAATCAATTCCATAGTTTCAAGATGCTGGTAAATGATACAGTTTCGTAAGATATTACTGAGTGTAACTGGATGAAATGTAATTAGAAAACTGGCTTAGTTAAGTTTTTTGCAGGGTAATGTAGGTTTGCCCGAGAATATTTGCTAACTGTCTACGTTATTCATAGTTCAAGAATGGATGTTATATTGATGCGAGTGACATTTTGATGAAGGTAGTGTCATTTCATAGTTCTTCAAGATCTTGGTATCTTTGATAGATTGATTACTTTGTTAACGTGATTTTGTTTAGTAACGCTTTTAATTGTTGTTAATTTGGAAAAGCGGGGATACATTGAGTTTTGCATGTCCTGTTAGCTACTTTAACCTTTGATAAGTAAGGAACTATGTGAATGTTAGCAGATTATTCATACGTGAGGTATGGTAGGTTTGTCGTTGTCGTAATATTATGACTTCTAGTTCAGGTTATGAAATATGTTACCTTTTATTGATGTGAAACTTTGTTACCTTAGCCATATATTGCTGGTGATTATGATATTTAGGTAAGTTATGATAAATTTTTTTGTTAAATATACTTGGTTGTTGTGTGTTAATATGTTACTCTCCATAGTTTAGCTTTACAGAGGATAAAAACTTTACTATGGTTGCTTTTCCGATAGGTAATTATGATAATTAGACAATGTTATGATAAATTCTTTGTTAAATATTACCAGTGTTATGTAAAATTAACATTGAATGTTACAGAGATCATTCGTGTCAAGTGTGAATACGGTACGTATTGTAATGCCATTTTAATACCCTTACTAGTTGTTAAGTGTGGAACTTCTGTTAATATTAAACAGTTTATTCCGTGCTTAAGGTATGTAAGGTTTGTGTCGTTGTACATTAAATTCGTAGTTCAGTTGATGCTATGTTAGCTTTTTTTAATGTGAAAAACCTTTGTTAACGTTAGCAAATATATTCGTTTGTCAGTGTATAAAGAACTTGTTTTTTATGTTATTGTTTTATCCAAAATGATACTCGAAATTGTTGATTTGAACAATAGATTCAATCATAATCAATAGATCATCTGGAAGGTGTACTGAGGGAGGAGGGTTGGGAGTGGCGGTTTGATTTACTGATTTACTACTTTAGATGGTGTAAAAACGCTGGATTTACGATAGGTAGGTAAGGTTATGATAAATTTTGTTAAATATTACTTGTCAATGTAAAATTAACGTAATATATGTTAGAGATATCCTGAAAAATGTATGATAGTTAACGTATTTTCATGCTATGTTAGTTACTTTATCTGGTTTAGTTTGGAACTTTGTTAATGTCAACGTTTATTCGTACGTAAGTTGTGTTAGGTTTGTCGTTGTCATTATATTCTTGCTTTTAGTTCAGGTTATGTTATGTTAGCTTATTGATGTGGAAACCTTTGCCTTAACGTTAGCATATATTCGTTGATAAGTATTATAATAATTAGACAAGGGTATGATAAATATTGGTTAAATATTACATGCTAATGGTAAAATTAACATTGATCATGTTAGAGAAAATGCTTGAGACAAAGTATGAATAGGTACGTAATTGTATGCCATGTAGTTACTTTACTTGGTAAAGGTGGGGAACTTTGTTAATGTTAACAGTTTATTCGTACGTCAGTGTGTTAGGTTTCTCGTTGTACATTATATTTAGTTCAGATGATGTTATGTTAGCTTTATTGAATGTGAAAACTTTGTTATCGTTAGCATATATTCGTTGGTCAGCTTCATAAAGAACTTGTTTTTTTAAGTATGTTCATCCAAAATGAATACTCACGAAAATTGGTGACTTGAATTAGATCAATAGATCCATAAGATCACCAGGATGGTTGGAGGAAAGGGAGGAGAGTTCTGGGGAGGGTATTTTGATTTACTGCTTTAGGGTATGTAAAAACGCAAATTTTTTCTACGTTATAAATTTAAAATTTTGAAATTTTTTAGTAAAAATTATATTTTTTAAAACGAAAATAAATTAAAAATAAATAGAAAATAATAAAAAAATGAAAAAATTAAAAAAAAAATTTAAGTTGAAAACAAAAATTAAAATGTAAAACGAAACTTATGAAATAAAAATCGTAAACGATATTTACAAACTCATCACCGACCGCGATGTTACCGGTCCAGCACATCGGTGTGCGATAACAACGTCTGGTTCTCCCTTCTCAAATAGACTCTTTTCCAACCATCCTCCTCCTTCATTCCTCCTGTCCCATAGCGGTCGAGTTTCATTCGTGTTGTTGCCGCTCTATGGCTGGTTCATGTTCTACTGGTGAGAGCCGTGCCCCTTCGGGGGGGGTTGGTTTCCGATAGCACACTGAAACACATTACGGAATTTAATACCCTCATACAGTGACTTCGGTTCTATAGTACAGCGGAAAACACATTATAAACATTCTTTGATACCATATACTATAAACCGATATAACTGTATATTATAGAATCAAATATTTTACTAACTCGCAAAACCACTTTCCGACTCCTCTGACTCTCAGACAACCTCCTCCACTCCTTCATTCTCGACTCCCGACTTCGAGAAAACTTGCCTTTTTTCCACTTCTTCCTGTTTCTTTATGCATTTCGGTCGTCGCCGTGTGTCCAATTTTTTTTTTTTCAGGGAGGTGTCCCATACACCCAGACGGAAATTTAGAACAGTAGCGCTGCTCTATGTTGTTCGGACGATCTAACTATGGGGTTGGGTGATTTGCTTTGATTAGACCATGATATGGTTTATGTGAGTAAGATGTGACTAATACTTAATTTTTTGTATGTTGTATTAATTTGTGTATATAATACAAATATTTAATACTTGTCGGTGCATGGCAAACCGCGCGTGGAGGCGGCCAGCACCGGTTCCTTATGCCGACTTCCTCCTCTTGATTTTCCGATTTCTTCCGACTTGTCTTTCCACAAATCCGCGGGACT
>JABUQX010086541.1:0-34720 GCA_015478945.1 Trachelipus rathkii
TACTTGTAATCAGTTCTATTATCAATAATAAATAATAATAATAATAATAATAATAATAATAATAATAATACCTTAAAGCCTCTATGAAGCCTGTTCCTCATAATGGCAATGAATTCTTTATAACTCAATTGTCCATCGCCGTCATCGTCGAAGATTTTGAAGACCGTGTCAACGATGTGATCACTTAATTCTTGACCCGTGCAAATCTTCACCGCCCTATGAAACTCGTCTGGAAATTATTATTATTATTATTATTATTATTATTATTATTATTATTATTATTATTATTATTATTATTATTATTATTATTATTATTTGATAAAGTTAAATAAACTTATTGCTATACTGCGATTTATTTTAAATGTTTAATATATTATTATAGTTTTATTACAAAATAATTCCAGGCTACTCATAATTGGTGCACAAAACATTATATATTTGATATGTGATAATACACATATAACTATGCAAGAAAATCTTCGTTTTTCTAAGACAGTGTATCCATAAAACTCATTTTTAAATTAACAAAGAAAAATCAGAAGCATATTTACTAGGAGGAAATCCTAATTTATAAGGAAAAAATCAGGAAGCATTTTCTGCCAGGAGGAAATCCTAATTTATAAGGAAAAATCAGGAAGTATATTTTGACAGGAGGAAATCCTAATTTATAAGGAAAAAATCAGGAAATACTCTAAGGAAGACTCAAAAGAAAGAAATTTTTTTGATCATCTGCAGAAGAGGAAGTCCTAATTTATACCGTACTTAATTAATATTTATATGGTGACTGGGGGAATTTAAAACCTTATATCGTTCATTGGAATCAGTATATATATATATATATATATATATATATATATATATATATATATATATATATATATATATATATATATATATTATATATATATATATATATATATATATATATATATATATATATATATATATATATATATATATATATATATATATATATATATATATATATATATATATATATATATATATATATATATATATATATAGGTATATACGGTATATTTATATATATATATTGGTTTAATAACTCAGTGGAGATTATACGTACAAACCAATGTCAAAGAAAAAAAAAATATCAAAAAGACCGTATGGAAAATGATCTCAGGAGTGGATTATTACAGATTCTTTGCAAAGTAAAGATGAGCAAAGCTAAAATTTATATGACTATCTATCAGGGTCAGTTGATCAAAACTAGGCTTTATAGTGCTTGCTCTAGTAGTAGTAGAAGAAGGTCTAAAATTCAAATAAAAAAATTATATTAGTTGTAGTCTTTATAAACGAATGAGACATTTTGGGTGCAGAAATAGCAGCAATAGTAGGAGTAGTAATAGTATTAGTAGTGTGAGAATGAAGGTGAATAAATGAAAAAAATTGCATTATAATTAAAAAAAAAATAAACATGAGGTTTTAATATTTCATAAAGAATAAAGTTCCAAGAGAGAATAATATAAAAATAAGAACTGAAAAGGTCGGAGTAGGAAAGGTAAGATGATATTTTTATCATTCGTATTGCAATAATTAGCATAAAACAAACCTCATGTTGCTCAGTTTGATTGTGAAGTTGTTTGAAAAACGAAAATGTAAAATTTGAAAGGTCGGTTAATGAAAGGAAAATTTTATTATAGTGCCCTAATAACATAGAACATCTCGTTAAGAAATTAAAGTGTAAGAGTTTGGTATAAAATGTTGTTATTTGGTGTTCTTGTTGCTACTGATGTTTTTGAAATTTTCAGCTTGAATTTCCTCACCCTGCAAAATGGGTTGATCGGCAAGCGTATACATCTTCATAGCGATGGAGAAATCATCCAACGTGTCTAGAAATTGGCAAAACGACTTGAATTCCACGAAAGTGATACTCACCTTCCTCCGGAAGTCGATCCAAAAGTCTCTCAAGGTACATCTCGTACCTGAAATATTTATTAATTTAGTAAATATTACAAGATATGCAATAATTCTAAATGAAAGATTTAAGTTAACAAAAGAATAACAAACAAACTTTCCTGGCTAATGCACACAAAAAGAAAAATCAGATTCGAATAAATCTATGATATTATTATTTCCAAGCATGAATCTCTTGATTACAGATTTACACTTAATGTTCAAGAAACTGAATGGCAAGTTTCCTCTACCACTAGGGTTTTGACTGTTGAGAAAATGATAAAGAAATTAATAATACGTAATTGGCTAATGTTTAATCGTCAGTTATAATATGGAGAAAAGAATAACAGAAAAAGTCTCTATAAATAGATGAGAAAGTGTAAATAACGGATGGGAACAAGAAAGTCAGAGCACATTAATCCAACTTTGAGAAACCTTTCGTGATAGGTCACCACACATCATTAACTGCAGAATCCAAAAGAGAACGCTTAGCTGTTGACTATTAGCCAATTACTAATCTTTAACAGCTAAGAATCCACATTTTTTGTTATTGAAGCTATTGGAACATATTAAAAGTTGTCTCTTCATTTACTTAAGCACTTTATTATTAGAGAAAATAACCACACAATCATTCGATTTATTTACAAAAATATACAATTAAAATAATAAACTACTTGATCAAATATAATAGTTTAAAGCATAAACGCTTTAAACTTACAGTGTTTTATTTTGAAAGTAGAAGATAAAATGAAAAAAACAAAAATAAAAAACATGTTTTATCGTTTAAAATTAATACATTTTAGATTTTCCGATTTAAAAAATAAAAAATAAACAAATAAAATAAAAAAATAAAAAAATAATTTCGCTCTAACTTAAAAAAAAAATAAAAAAATTATAATAGTGGAAGAAAAATGATAAGACCGCATATGACACGATGGACGCAATGAAATTCAGGACCAGGTATTGACCTGAACCATGTAGCTATACCAGGTCAAAATTAAAAAAATATAGTAAATGAAAAGGTAAAAGATGTTATTAAGTGGATAAATAAATAATCAAAATCATTACATATTTAAAAGGGACACTGATGACAAATCAAGTTAACAAAGATAACGTTCATGAACTAAACACCAGTAGTACCTTCTTTTCTTCGGAGTTGTTTTATAATAATAATAATAATAATAATAATAATAATAATAAAATAATAATAATAATAATAATAATAATAATAATAATAATAATATTCTTCTACTACTTTTCTGCTCCGGTGTATGCTACGCACCTCACCCAAAATCTGGCAATAGAAGGAAGATAATAAAATAATAATAATAATAATAATAATAATAATAATAATAATAATAATAATAATAATAATAATAATAATAATAATAATAATAATAATAATAATAATAATAATAATAATTTCGTATCATACCTGTGAATTTTATAAAGAATAGAGGGTCCCAACAAGAAACCATTCTTCAATTCTTCAAGGATAAACTCAACAGTATGAATTTATAGGGTTGAATATTTAAGAGGGATTATTATTATTAAAGTCTTCCCACTTTGAAAACTGGACCACGACTGTTGTTGAATGAGTCATGAACATTATTTTAAGCATTAGTCAAGTGACTATTCTCGAGTCGCATACGATTATTTAAGAAAGTAGAACCAGCCGTTTTATATTTTTTAATCTAGATTTTATAGAGGTAATTCAATATTTAAATTTGTTTTTAAAATTAGTTTTAATTTATTTTAACTTCAATTAAAAAATATCGCTATAATTCACCACGATCATATAACCCCTGGCCATGATTATTTACATTGAAGAATATTATTAGTGGATATTTACATACACACATTCAATAAAAATCAATATAAACTTACATAACTTAAACACTATTCATTTCCAAATAATCATGTCATTTTACTTTACTGATCAGACCCAAGATATATATCGCAGCAGAATTTTTGTGAAATCTAGCTCAGATATAGTTGGAAGACCTTTAGAAAATTCGTTAAACTCGATCTCAAGAACCTCAGTTTGAAGATTTTCCATGAAGCTGTAGTATTAGCAGTAATAACAAATCATTTAATTATTATTAATTATATTAAATTATTGTAAATTATTATAAATTAATAAATTATTACTAAATTATTAAATAAACAATTCTAAAGAATTTTTTATGATGTAAAGAACATGCCTTACTTTAAAACATGAAATTAATTTTCCTTTATGAATTTCAGTTCACATACAAATATGGCCTACATACATACATACATACATACATACATACATACATACGTACTACAAAATCACACCCTCTCTCATGCCTAGCATAAGGGGGTCCATTCAATTGGATACGAAACCACGTCCACGGTGGCTAGAATTTAAAATGCGTTAAGCCGAAGCAGGGCTTGCTATTAAGCCTAGATAATCTTTTTGTATTATAATCCACTTTGTAGTTTAAATGTATGTAATAATAATTTCACCTGACCAGAATCAATATAGAGTAATGAACTCTCCCAAAGTCATGGGATTACAGGTTCGGTGACAACAAACTAACTAACTACATTATGATATAATGAAATTTTTAGATGGATCATTGAAATGAAAACAAAATGCTAATTACTTTTGTTTAATTTATTATTTCACATCTCATATTATTAAATATAATATGAAGAGGCCTTCTTTGAGTACTCAGCACTATAGATGAGAAAACCGCGTTTTAGGAACTACGTTTGAACGGTTCTTTTGGGGACGTGGGATGGCTCAGTGGCTAGAGATCCAGTTACGTTAACTCAGCAACGTGAGTTCCATGTTTGAACCGTTGATGAAGAGTAAAATCTTCTGTGACTCATTCATTTAAAATGGGATTCAACCAGTCATTAAAAAATATATATTGAGCATTTAAGGTTAAAGGATACCTTGAACCAGATATATATAGGAACCTTGACTAAGGAACTTGTGTTTAAGTATTCAGACAAATTTACAAACACTATTAAATAAACACTGCAACTGACTCACGAAAAAGAGTTCAAATACAGGCAAAATGAAATAAAAACAATTATTATTCACGCTTTGAGTGCTTTTGCCTTTCAGACCAGTTTACATAATTCCTGAAGAAGGAACCAAAAGCATCACGCCTACAGCATGACTTTTTCTAAAGTTCATCTTCCACTCTTCAATGGTCTCATCTTTAATAATAATAATAATAAATAATAATACATAATAATAATAATAATAATAATAATAATAATAATAATTCTTTTTCTTTATCTTCCTTTTTCCCCAAGACTGGGGGTAAGGTGCGTGTCATGCATCGGAAAAGAAAAGGAAGAATATACAAAAGTCGAAAAGGAAAGTTCAGCCCTTACCGCCCCCTCTGCACATTAATTAGTGAGAATCCCTGTCTCAGACAGAAAATCCACTCTAGAGTTTCATGGGACCGCGACGAACCCTCATTGCGAGAATTGCGTTTAATGCAGGTTCATCCCTCATTCCAAGAAGGCGCACCATGCCTCAGCACAAACCCTGTCATTCACCCTATTATGCACCTTTTATTCTCGCCTCTGCCCAAACTTACATTCCTCTCCTTCAGACATTCGTTCACTGACTCAATCCACTTTCTCTTTGGTCTCCCAGCCGGTCGGTTCCCAACACACTCGCCACTATACATCCGTTTAACCAACCGATTCTATCATTCATCCTTTCCACATGACCAGACCATGTCAGTGTACTTCTCATTTATTCCCTCATTTACCTCTTTCTTCACACCACACATCTCCAAGTTCATTCCTCATTTTATCAATTTTCCTCACACCTAGCATGCCCCTAATAATAATAATAATAATAATAATAATAATAATAATAATAATAATAATAATAATAATAATAATAATAATAATAATAATAATAATAATAATAATAATAATAATTTTTCTTTTTGAATGTGGTCTACAGCTTCCACAGAACAACGAATGTGGCTGTACTGTGTCAGTATACTAACTACAGGGGAAGTCCCTAACGAAACAAAATATGAACAGAGCCTAGATGATAAGATCTTATACAAGATGTTTAGTTCCAAAAGGAATTCAAAAACTCGATCGGATCGGAAGTGAGAAGGCGGAAGGCAATGCTGGAGAGGTATAGTGAGCACATCAGGAAAGAACTTACTTCTAAGGGTCGAGATGGCCTCGCAACCCACAAAAATATGAACGACTGTAAGAGGGCAATTGGAGGAGCAAATGAGTGAGGGCAGGGGGATCCCTGCGCCATAAGAAATCCATGGGCGAGGTTGGTATTACCCAGATGCAATCGAGCCAGGACCACTCCAGGCACTTTTTCACTAGATGATAACCACCGTCCAGTGACGGGTTTGGACTCTTCCGTATTGAGACACGAGCATCCTCTGGCCCAACATGCTGTTAGCCAGAGGAAAATTCAAAGTAAAGGATGGGAGAAATCAGTAGCAGGGAAATGGCCCAGGCATACAGCAGGAGAGGTATTGGGCACTCGACACCCTGTGCGTTGCCGCTTGTTTGGCCTCCCTATCGGCTTGTTCATTTCCAGGAACACCCACATGGGAGGGAACCCAAACAGAACTCAATTTTGAGGCCACCACAAGAAACAAGCAGAGGACTTTGAATGGCAGAGACCAGGCGGGTTTCGGCTGGTGTCGGTCACAACGCCTGAAGTTCTTCTAGAATCGAAAAAGATTGTAGTTACCCTCAGGGTGATGGTACTGATTCTGCTCACCGCCATGGACACCGCTATCAGTTCAGCCTGTGCCCACGTATACGGTGGAAGGGAATGATACAGTCATGTCCGAAAACACAGCGGAAGCCCCCACCTCCTTCCGTTTTGGAACCGGTGTAAAACTGCTATAGAGTTGCTATGGACTCTCCTTCCATGGTATAGAAAGGAATCACTTAACTGTATCGGGTGTGCTTCCACCATTGGTAAAGATTGGATCTCGTTGCAAACATCAAGAAGCGGATATACCCACTTTGAATAAGTAGAGTGGAAATCAAAGTGCATGACCGCTCGCTGAGGAAGGTCAAGGAAAGCGAAGATGGAAGTAACAAGCCCAGCAAATGGCAAATAAGAAGAGTTGTGATGGACTCTCTCTATTATAGATGTCAAGGCCGATGAGGTAGGAACCTGAATACGGAGGAATAATGAGCACATGAGCTGCTCCCTCCGCAGGGACAGGGGCATCACCCTTGCCTCCACCTCCAGGCTTTCGCTCGGAGGAACGAAATGCTCCCGTGGCTATTCTCAGACCTTCGGTCTGAATGGGGTTAAGTGTAGGAAAGGGAAAAAAATATCTGAATTAATATCAAACTTGAACTGAAGTTGCTGAAGTGATTTTGATATTTTGCTATTTTACTTACTACAAAGCAGGTTAAAAGAAATATTTATAATTTTCTATCAAAAAATATATCCGTTTAAATTTAAATATTTCAAGTTAAAAATTGTAAATTATAATAACTTGCAAATCGACTCTAGCATCAAACATTTTTATTTTTCTGTTTTTACACGATGCCACCACTCACGGGCAGGGCCCTTTTCAAGGAGGGGGCAAAAATATACATTACAGTTAAAAATATAATTATGATTTTTAAAATGTAATTTATTAAGAAACATAACTGGAGATAGTATAAAATTCTTTAGTTTCATAGTAAAACGGCAAATTTTCAACACTTCCTTCACCTTTTTCGTTAAGTCCTCCTTATCCAAAGGAGATGCATATTCAATAGAACTTTTAATTTTATAACATAGCTACTTTCCCTAATTCATGCTTTTTCATGGGTGATTTTCATCTACACGTAGTTAGGTTATTTTCTTCAAAGTTCCATCACAGCAAATCTATAACCTTCACGGATCTCCCGAAAATAACACAATCAACGTGCAAATTCCAACACAGCAACCTATAACCTTTGACTGGATCTCCTGAAAATAACACAATCAACATGAAATTCACACAGCAACTCTATAACCTTCACGGATCTCCCGAAAATAACACAATCAACGTGCAAATTCCATCACAGCAACTCTATAACCTTGACGGATCTCTTGAAAATAACACAATCAACGTGCTCTCCTTCCAGTTCTCTTCTTTTTTCCTTCTTCCTCGAGTTCGATTCAACTTAAGGGATTCTCAGGAAGAAAAACTAACCTTAACGTTTACTTCTCAAATAAGGTTTGCCAACGAACTTGTGCAGTGCGGTGTATGGTGAGGTACAAAACACAATTCCAGTGTCCCAGTGTGGCTGCCATACACTCATCTTTTGTCGTGCATAGTGTCACAATCCTATTCTCATATAAGCTATTCTTTACAGCATAACTTTCTATTTCATTCAAGCTTAAAAATTTTACCAATAATAATAATAATAATAATAATAATAATAATAATAATAATAATAATAATAATAATAATAATAATAATAATAATAATAATAATAATATAATAATAATAATAATAATAATAATAATAATAATAATAATAATAATAATAAATAATAATAATAATTTCTTTCTTTATCTTACCCACGAATCTCCACAGATTGGGGATGAGGTGCGCAATATACACTGGAAACAAAAAAGAAGCGCCAAACCGTCACAGCCAAAAACCACTCCTAGAGCTTCACAACACCGCGACAGACCATCACTGGGGTGTTCTGGTCATCAGGTTTATCCCTTGCAAGCCATGACTTTGTTGCTCTACCGATTGAGCCACGGTAGCGGCAAATTTACATTCCTTTCCTTCAGAAACTATTTTTTTTTCCCACGACTCAATCCACTTTTTCTTAGGTCTCCCAGCCGCCCGATTTCCAATACACTCACCCCTATACATACGCTTAACCAACCGATAGTTATCATCCATCCTTTCAATATGACCAAACAATATTGATACACTCTTTTATTCACGCCTTTCTTCATACCACACAGCTCCCTAACAATGCCCATTCCTCATTTTATCAATTCTTCTCATACCTAACAAACCCCTAAGATTTCCTCAAATAGACTGCAACTTAAATCTATACCTCTTATTCCACATAATAGTGTTTCGCTTCTATATATTAACACTGGTAGCAACATACCCTCATGCAGAACCCTAGCGCACTAAAACTTAGTCCTTTGCATTCACCAAAAATTATTGCACCAGCCACCTTCTTACCACTAACTTTCCTGCCATTTAGCATCATGAACCACTTCATCCAACATATAGCAATATTTAAACCAAATACTTTGTTAGTTCCAGCTACTTACTGATCAACATGATTTCAACCTGCGAACTCTACCTCACCTACTATCATCAAACTCAGGGTTGGCACCCAAAAACCTAAGAGAATCACAAAAACCCAACTTCTTTGCTTACCTCTAACTTCTAATTTTACCTTAAATCACTAAAGGAAGACCATAGTAAATCATGGGTTTCTGAAGGCATATAATGAGAGAAAAATGATTTTAGAATTGCATTAAAAATCTGGAATATTTAAACAATTTTTTGAGCTGAAGAATGAGATGATATAATCAGATTAAACTCAATTATCCCCCAAATCCAAAAACAAAACAAAAGACAAAAACAAAACTGTAAAGGCCATTTCCTTAGTCTTTTCTCTGGTAGTTTATCAAGATAACATTTTTTTTTTGCAATTTCACAATTTAATCTTTAAATAAAGTAAATAAATACTTGAACTGAAGGTAAATATACATCCAAGATTTGCACCCCATCATCCTCAAATACATAAAGTTCAAAAAACAAAAAAACAAAAACAAAAATCAAAGGCCACATTATCCTTTTTGTCTTTTCTCTGGTAGTTTATCAAGATAATAAAATTTTTTGTACTTTAGACTAACTAAACTTTAAACAAAGAAATAAATACTTGAATGTATGTTTTTCAGATAAAAATGTAATGGAATACTATGTATCAATACTCTGAATCAGTATTATTTTTGGATCTCGAGTGCCTGTAAATTCTTACAAGCATTTCAGCCTTTTCTCTTCCCAATCTATTTCTTATTTTGCTCCAAATGATCCCAAACGTTGAAAAGAATCTTTCTATTTATCCTGAACTTCTACATTTCTCTAAATGGCTTTTAACCCTTTCTATTTTTTTTTGTTATATTCTCTTTGCAGTAATTACAAAGAACTCTGTTTGGTTGGTCACTTAATACTGTCCCCTCCTTCCATTCACTAGCCTTATATCTTCCTCCTGAATGATACTTTGGCATTTTTAAATATCCTGTATATTGTTTTAAAGATTGTATTTAATTAAAATATTCAATAATAATAAGGATATCTGAAAGTAAAAAATAAATTTGTCTAAATAGGAAAGCTTGAAGATTTTTTGAAACTGATTTATATTAAATATATAGAGAGAGAAAGAGTATATATATATAGTGGAGAGAGGTTATATATATATATATATATATATATATATATAGTTATATATATATATATATATATATATATATATATATATATATATATATATAGATATAGGAGGAGAGTATATAATACATATATATATATATATATATATATATATATATATATATAGCTATATATGTTATATATACTGTATATATGAGTATATATATATCTCTGTATATATATATATACAGATATATATATATATATATATATATATATATATATATATATATATATATATATATATATTTCTTCTTTCTTTCTTTACCTACCTCTTCTCTTCCCAAGATTGGGAGTAAGGTGCGCTACAAGAATTGGAAAAAGGAAAGCAGTAGGAGAGTATGACAAATGTCGAAAAGAAAGCCCAGCCTTACTCGCCCCCTCTGTACTCCATTAATTAGTGAAAACTGTCATGGAGACAGAAAACCAAATCTAGAGTCATGTGACCGCGACGGGCCTTCACTATGGTAAATCGTCGTAAGGGTTCATCCCTATTCAGGTGGGCCACAACCATGCCCTTACAAAACCCCACCATTCTCTCCTATCATGCACCTTTATTCTAGCCTCCAGCTAAATCTCACATTTCCTGACATCTGTTCAACTGACTGATCCACTTTCTTCTACTCCAGCTGGTCGGTTCCTAAACACACCACCACTATATACATCCGCTTAACCAACTGATTATTCATCCTTTCCACATGACCAAACCATCTCAACATACTTTTCTCAATCCTTTCTCTCATTTACCCCTTTTCTTCACACCACACAACTCTCTATGTCATCTTCATTTATTAATTTTTTACAACTAGCATGCCTTAAGATTGTCCATCTGAACAATAAATTGAACTTTAGATCTATAATTTTTATTCCTAGACCATAGTCTCACTACCATACAATAACACAGGTAACAACACACCCTGAAGCAGACCGAAGCGCACTCAAGACTTAGTCCCTTTACATTCACCAACGATTTAATTCTTGCACCAGCAACCTTCCTGCCATTCACAACTTCCATACACTTGCATCATCCGTTCCCTCATCCAACACATACCCTAAATATTTAAACTGTGACACTTGCTCCACCATTTGCTCACCATCTAACATAACTACATACTCTCAGAGGACTGTCCTCACTCACAACCATAACCTTTACTCTTATCTACGCTTACTTTCAAACCCCTCCTTACATACCCAGCCAAATCTCTCTACCAATCCTCTCAAACTCTCTTCAGATTTGCCACACAGTACCAAATCATCCGCATATAATAGGTAGGGCACCCTCCACTCATCTCCATTTTCCATCATTCTAACACCATCTCCTGCCATCCCCACCTCGAATTCTTTCATAACCCCATCCATATACAAATTGAATAACCAAGGAGACATAACACAACCCTGTAACCCTGTCTCACTCCGCTATTAATCCTAAACCAATCACCATTGACACCATTTATTCTTACACACGCTTCACTATCGTCATACTTTTGATTCCATTCAGAAGCCTACCACCAACACCATATATCACTAATACCTGCCATAAAGCTTCCCTATTAACTCTATCATACGCCTGTTGCAAATCCATAAAACCTAAATATAATTTATTCTTCTTCTCCCTCATTTTCTCAATCATTTGTTTTAATGTAAAGATTTGATCCACACATCCTCTACCACTCCTAAACGCACCTTGTTCTTCACCAATCAGTCCTTCAGTCACTCGACGCACTCTTTCGACCAAAATGCCAGCATATACCTTCCCTACAACACTCAATAAACTTATTCCCCTATAATTTCTACAGTTCCCCTTTTCTCCCTTACCCTTATACAAGGGTACTATTACCGCTCTCCTCCAATCCCTTGGAACTATACCCTCCATAAACGCTTTATTACACAACTCTCAATACACAATCAATCACCATCTCGCCTCCGTCTTGATCATTTCACCAGTAACTTTATCTATACCTGCAGATTTACCATATCTGGGTCAACTTTCTCAATTTCACCCACACTCCTCCTACTAATAACCGCCATCCCTAAAATACCTATTCCTCCTTGTACCATCAAACCCACACACATTCACTGTATCACCTCTTCATTACTGTTAATTATGCAGATTTTCCAAGTGTCTGTCCACACCCCCCCTCACATCCATTTCATCAGTTACAAAAGCACCATCCATTCATTATTCTAAGTAGATTCCCCTTATTCTCATTCCTTAACCTTTCAGCTTCCTTCCAGAAGAGCTTCCTATTCCCTTGTATGTCCTCATTCATCCTCCTTCCAAACTGTTCATTTACCTCTTGTTTTCTCCTACGTATGCACCTTTTTTATTATTTATTTTAATATATAAATACAAGTATCATTCTTTGAAACTTCATCATTTGCTTCTTTTTTACATCTAACCACGCTTCTTTTTACCTTTTAACCGCTTTCATCACCTCTTTCATTCCACCATTCGCTGTTAACATTCATTCTACTACCGACATCCACACACTTCCTGCACTACTAACAATGGTTTCCCTTCATTTGCCCTCAGATTTGTTCAGTATCAACTTGTTCACATTCAACCGATTTACTAGCGAGCGCTTTTACATACTTGTCCTTATTGTCTTGTTCACTTAACTTCTCACTCTAATTTTACCCACCTTTCGTATCACCTTCCTCCATCCAAGCCCCCACTAACTTAATTTACATAGAACATAATGATCCGATAATCCCATTCCTAAACCTCCTCACTGATTTAATATCCACCCACATACTTCAACATCTCCTTCTTTCACCAACACAAATCAATTCATAATTTTCGTACTTCGATACCATCTCTACTTGCACCAACTCTAGTATACTTATGGATACTCTTGTGTTTAAAGAAAGTATTACTTACATACCATACCTCTCTTCACAGAAATCAATCACCTTCCTACCATTCTCATTTTCTCCCGCCACCCCAAACCACCTGTTATACCATCCTTTTGATCACTCATCCAACCATTCAGGTCCCTCAACACTAAATCAACTGAAGCTCCTACTCACCCCATCCAGAGCATCATTCAGATTATCCCCCAAAATCGCTCTCTTCAACGTTTCCTCAGATGGACCATATATATATATATAACACACACCTTGACCTTTCAAACTTAAATTAACCATTAGGGAATTCTAGGACTCACAATAATAAAGTCTACCATAGCTTTGTATTACAGGTCACTCATCAAAATTGCAACTCCTTCTCTCCTCTCTCTCATTCTCTTTCCACACCAGCATCGCACACATTTCACCTTTTCCTTTTCATCTTTGTTTCAGTCACAGCGAGAAATCAAATTTGCTCTTTCTAAATACATCCATCACCTCTCTCCTCTTTCTCCTCAACATTATCTTCTGACATTCCATGTACCCATACGATTCACATATTTTCGCCGCCGAAAAACAGAAGGTCGTTTACGGCGATCACGACCACTGAGGCATGCATCAGCATTCTTAGCTACAGATAGGTGGTAGTGGGCAGCCAACCCAACTACCACCGCTCCTTAGTCGACTTACGACACGCAGGACATACGGTGTGGGCAATTCTTTCTCCCCGTGCACACAGGGATATGAGTAGTAGGGATGTTTGTAAGGTGTTATCTAAGAAGAGTGTGTACTTAAATCATGTGTATATGATATGTGGATAAATGGTGGTTAGTAATAAAAAGGCCTGGAGATGAGTGTGTAAAGAACATGAACGCAAAAGAGAAAGACGCACCATTAAATATATATAAATTTCATCGTCGAGTATGCGTGTACTCTCCTCTATATATATATATATATATATATATATATATATATATATGGTATATAGTATATATATATATATATATATATATATATATATATATAGTAGTATATATATATATATATATATATATATATATATATATATATATATATATATATATATATATATGCATATATATATATATATATATATATATATATATATATATATATATATATTATTATTATTATATATATATATATATATATATATATATATATATATATATATATATATATATAAATATATATATATATATATATATATATATATATATATATATATATTACATATATATATATATATATATATATATATATATATATATATATATATATATATATATATATATATATATATATATATATATATATATATATATATATATATATATATATATATATATGTATATATATATATATATATATATATATTAAAGTACAATTATAATTAAATAAAAGTGCACCAATCATTACGTTGAGAGGATGCGACTTTCGTTGATAGATGACCCCTGGATATTCAGTGCCATAAAAAAATGTATTCTGCTTACCCACAAAGACGTTGAGGTGAAAATAGGTTTCATCGCCAATAAATAGATTGTGAATTATATATAATTGCACCCTCTATTATCTTGAAGATGCAACTCACATTGATAGATGACCTATGGATTTCAGAGCCCCAAAAACATTTATTCAGTTTATTTACAAAGATGTTGGAATGAAAACAGGTTTCATCGGCAATGAATAGATTGTAAATGAAGTTCATGTCTTCTCTCTGGCTATAATATTAAATTCGGACAGCATAATTTAGCCATTGCTGTAAATAGGTTGTATGAATACTTGGGTTTTCCTCTTCTGAATCATCGCAATCGGATTTGTCACATTCCGACTCCGGGGAAGAGGGTGACACTAAGAGCGAAAGACAACAGACTCTGTGAGAAATTGGCGCGTCAAACCATAAAAACTGAATGTGTTTCTAAAGACCCTCAACATGAAGCTGAAGGTAAATTACTTGCAAAACGTTGAACCAAAGTATGTTATCGCTGGTTTCTGTATCGTAGTCCTGACATGGAAAAGTGTATATGTTAGAGAAATAGTAAGAAAAATATAAAAATATTTCAAACAAAATTCAATGTGCAGTTTCTCTCATATAAAACTAGTTTTTAAATTTGAACTTGTATCTTAGCCACTTACGTTTTGACATTAGCAGGATTGTATTTTCTACAATCAAAAAAGTTTTTCTTGACAAAAATATACAAATAACAAAAACCCAAAACCCCCAAAAACCGCACCAACAAAAACCCAGATGGTTGGGTTTTTTATGAGAAAACACCGGGTTTTTGCCAACCCTGAATCAATGCATCACCTGCCTTGTTCAAAACTTTGACAATCCTCTAATACTTTCTTCAGATTCGTCACACAAAATCCAATCATCTGCGTACAATAAGCAAGGTACCCTCTACTCTCTTTCATTCTCCATCTATCACCCCTACCTATTAATTCCTTCATCACCCCATCCATATACCCAAATCAAGATAGCCATTGGAGACTAACACCATCAATGCCTCACCGCCACCTACTTAATGGTTAAACCATTCACTCTCAAATACATTTATTCTTAGATACGCTTCACTATCAACATGCATACTTTTGATTCCATTCAGAAGCCTACCACCAATACCATATATCGATAACACTTAATAATAATAATAATTCTTTCTTCCTTTCTTTATCCTTCCGTGTCTTCCCACTAGATATGGGGTAGGGGTGCGTAACAGCATACTCATTCCTAGCAAGAGATAAGTGGTAGTGGTCATCAACTCAACCCAGAAACCATTGTTCCCTTTTTCTCCTTCTAAACATCGCCAGAACATAACTCTGTTGGATATTCCATCTCCCACACACACAGAGAGTTATATGAAAGGTGTTGTCTGTAATAGCAATAGTGTATTAGTTCTTATGATTCGGAGGGTCTACTCCCGTGTAAGAAGTGTGTGGCTATGAGCGCAAGATGAGCAAACCATTGGGCACTGGAGGGTCACGGGATGTTACCCTATCACCCAAAACGTCCAATGGGGAAAGGTAAATCACATCGCTTCGCAGATGCATGCTTCCCTCAATTCTGTCCTCCTAGTCATTTTCCTTTACAACAATTGAAAACACGCAGAAACATAACAGTATGGGTATGTCTTGCACCCCGGAGATAATCCGACGTACAGGGATAGAATAATAATAATTAAAATAAAAATATAATAATAATAATGAAAATAATAATAATATAATTAATAATAATAATAATAATAATAATAATAATAAAATACCTGTTTTTATTGGGACTGGTATTAGTAACTCCTTCCATTGCTCGACAAGGCGATCTTTTCGAGCAGTGCTAAAAATACTTTTCCAGCTGAACTAATAATAATAATGAAGAATAATTAAATAATAATAATAATAAATAATAAATAATAATAATAATGAATAATAAAATAATAATAATAATAATATAATTAATAATAACAATAATAATAATAATAAAATAATAATAATTTGTTTTAAATTACTGAAATCTCATTTATATGAAAGACCGAAAAGATTTAACAATGTCTGAAAATAAACAATTTGGTAGCTATATTTATTATAAATAAATAAAACAATACTTATTATATATATATATATTATATATATATATAATATATATATATATATAATATATATATATATATATATATATATATATAGTATATATATATATATATATATATATAATATATATAATATAGTTAATTAATTAAATAAACTAAACCCACCTAGATGCTATGTCAATACAAAATAATGATTCATCACTGCCATCATACAGTTTTAATATACCCACAATAATAAATTTACCAATTACGTTAATCATATGATTGGTTCATAACAAACAAATTTATAAATTCTCAATGACAAAAGGACTTTAATATCAGAGTTCCATCCGTTCGATCTTACTTTTTTGTTGTTTTTTTTTTTTAAATGTCCATATGGTGTTTTCATCAGATATGACACATGAAGTTCAAAAAAATATTAAAATAAAAGATATTAAATTAAATTCAAAGAACTAAAAATAAAGGAAATAATTAATAATAATAATAATAATAATAATAATAATAATATAATAATAATAATAAATAATAATAATAATAATAATAAAATATTACCTATTATAAATGAAAAAGCATAGCATTGAATCAATATTAATTTAAGCGAATTCAAAAATCAAATAAACCAACATAACATAAAACAAATCATAAAAATACCTTAAAAAAAAGCGATAAAAATAATCGAACCCTTACTTTCTAATAAAAAATAGTTCTAGAAATTTTTTTTTGAACCTACGTATGCCTAACACCTTTTATTCCCATCATTAAAATAATGATAAATCAGGCTGCAATGAGCCTTTATTTTTATATATATAATCTATGTATATATTATAATTATATATATATAATATATATATATTATAATATATATATATATATATATATATATATATATTAATATAATCTATATATATATATATATAGTATATATATATATATATAAATATAATTATAATATATACGATATATAAATATATAATATATATATATCGTTATAGGGATTCGAAGCTGGAGTTAAAAATCAGCACTTTTCGGCTTTAAATGATGGGATGGGCAAAAAAAATTACCAGTCACCGCGAGCCCAGATCATAATGAGATAAAAACAATTTGTTTTCAAATTTCTTTCAAAACTGACACATACATTCCCCAGGTTCACCAGTAGAGCGCTCACTAAGGAAGCTATATTGGCGATCGGAGAATCAATACAAATAGAGAAACTACAAAATTTTAATATCATTGGTTCTCAAAAAAAAGATGAACAGCAAACTAAGAAAAATAATCAAACTATGAGGTCAAAAATTCTCTTTAAAACAAATGTTCATATCACTTAAATCGAAGCAACAATCATTTTAAATTGAAAAGATAATTTAGTATAATAAACATTTTATATATAAACGTCACAGCGAAGGTATATGTTTTTTTTTTAATTTAATGAAATTTAGAAATTATAAGACAATTTCAGTAGATTTAAAATCGTCTTTAAAAGTTATAATAATAATAATAATAATAATAATAAATAATGATGATAAAGATAAGATAATGATAATCGATAATGATAATGATAATTGAAATAATGATAATGATAATGATAATAATGATAATGATAATGATAATGATAATGATAATGATAATGATAATAATAATGAATAATAATAATAATAATAATAATATAATTAATAATACAATAATAATAAATATAATGAAAATAATAATATATAATAATAATAATAGAAGTTTTTACCTCTCTCATGACGACACACAATGTGGTGTAAGGAAATTCTATATTTTCAACATCTTTATTTCTTCATTTTGTCCACAGATCATAACAACTAACATATTCATTTTCTTAATTACTCGTATCCTAGTCTCTTACATTTACCCACTGCTGGCATATTTCTGATGGTACTTGGTGTAGAGCGACTTACAAAATTTTCAACTAGTGATAGGGAGGGAATTGGGGAGGTTGAATCCTCTATCCTTCCCTGAGCCATATCTATGCTCATAAAACAGTAAGAAAAAAAAAAAAAAAAAAAAACATTCTTTTCAACAATTCATGAGCATGTTTCATACATCTTTCATAGCTGTAAACCCCAAGAATATTAGTCTATTTTCATTTTACTCAACAATATTATTAAATTTTTTAGCCTATTTTCAGGATGCCTCGCACTCTCCTTTCTCTCTCTCATCTCTCTCCACCGCTCTTCTTCGTTCTTTAATTTATCAAAATCCCTTTGTGAAATTCTATCTATTTCGTACCATCCCTCTCTTCCTTCTCATTCCTATTTCTAACACACCAATAATCCAAATCAGATTCTTACTGTTCTCAATACAAAGAATTAGCCTCTAACATAAAGGAGTGCTCGTCTATATCTTTTACATCCACAACCGTCACAACAGAAACAATATTAGAGCGCTGCCTTTCTTACCTTTAAATTGCATTCCTCCACACTGTTCTAAACTTTGCTCTCAATCCATTAGTGCTTACTCTATGAAAACCATTCCCCTCATAAAAACAATTCAATATCCTCCTATACCTTTTTCTATTTTTCCAAACACTTTCCTTATTTTCTTCCAATAAAATATTTTCTTTGTTGCAATTAGGCAAAATTTTCATCCTCCCTGAATCACTACTTTCAAGATCAATTCACATCTTAGTATTACTTATCCTTAAAACTTCTATTTACTAATCCTATTCCAAAGCCAATTTAAATAAATAATTAAGTGAATGAATAATCATAATAATAATAATAATTAATAATAATAATAATAATAATATAATAAGAATAATAATAAGAATAATAATAATAATAATAACAAAAATAATAATAATAATAATATAATAATAAATCATAAATAAATAAATATAATAATAATAATAATAATATAATATAATAATTTCTTCAATTTAACCCTCAAAAGATATAAAATACATGGCACACTAGAAAAATGTAACAATTAAGAAAGAGGATTAACAATATTTTGCTTTCCGACACATAATGCCATGTATTAGAATAACTTGAAATTAAAAAATACTAATCAAGATTAAAAAAAAAAAAAAAATACCTTCATTGCAAAAACGAAGAGCCAATAAAACTTTACTAAATACATCCATAATAAAAGTTTCAGAATAAAAAATAGTAACCTACATAAATACACAATTTTAGAAAGCAATACGCCATTTTTACTTTGAAAACTATCACAATCAAAGTATTCAAGACAGAAATAGAGTTTTGCCATTAAATATGCGAGTGTCAAACATATATGTATGATTAATATATTTCTTTTCTTGGGAGCTAACTTGTGAACACGGCTGCACCCAGTACCCTTGCTTAAGGAAACTACAAAGAAAGAACTTAAACGATTGGTTAAACTCTACACGACAAAGGCGACGTGAGAGCTTCAGGGTACCGCATTTTTTTCAGTAATGGATAAAACAATATAGTTTTATATGAAACAAATTCCAGAAATCGGGACCACCAAGACACAAAACTAAAGATTGAAATTATTCAGTAGAATAACAGCAGTTTTTAAAAATAAACTAACCTCAAATGGCAGTTATTTCATTAATACCACTCGACTAAGGATTCATATTATCATATAAACTATTTCATCCTGTCAATAGGTTCAATGCAAATAATTAGAAACTTAAAGTGATACTTTCAATATTATGCTATAACATCTTAAGTTAACATATGAATCTTTTATATTAATTGTAATTATTCATAATTAAACCTAAATGTTCATCATAATACTCAAAAATTAAATAAACAAAATACTTAAATAGATATTCTACTATTTATCACTGCAAGTGAATACACCGAGTCAGCAGATTCTAAAACTAGCACTAACATGTTAGTTAAAGGATAGATACGCGTCACAATTGTATCATGTAAAAAAAACTTAAAACCTGTACATATGTACATTCTAGGGAAAATTTCAATACGAATTAATGAAACAGTCATAAATGGATAAGTCTTGTAACCCACACATCCAGAAAAAATCCAGAAATATACATAATAGCATAATTAGGGTTGTTGCTGGGGTCTGGTTTTAAAACTTCTCTAATACCATTCTTATATTAACCTATAAAGTCACATCGTAAACGTTTTTACGTAAGTTTATGTATTCTTTATCAATCACGACAAATTATTATTATTGCTTAAATACCTAAAAAAAAAACTAAATAAAAAATTCCTCATTCTCCAAGTAGGAAAATAAATAGATCAATAAGAAACGAGAGGAGAGAAGATTCTCACACATATTTCGCCTACCCGATTTAGGAAGCAAAGGTCCTGTGCCCACAAATGCGTGACTTACAGCTCGAAGAGTAGCTTCAATTTCCTTCTCATTCGTGAAGGCGCGAGCTCTTCGTCATTACTTACCCAGCTCTTAAAATCCTTAAAGGCCGCAATCGATAATAAATACAGCAGCTGTTCCTTGTTTCAGTGGAAAGAGAGAGAACACAAGGAAAAAAAGGAAAAACATGAAAGCATGCAAATACCAGTGCGTAACTAGGAAAGCACTATTAAAATTCGGAATAAATTGCTTTAGAATAAATAATAATAATAATGATAATAATGTTTTTATTGCGTGCGATCAAAGTTTAATAATAAGAATAATAATAATAATAAATATCAAAGCAAGCAGAAAGGATAATAATATTGGCAATAAATTTTAATAATAAATTTAAAGATATAAAAATAAAGATTAAATAAAACTTGCCATAATGAACTAGTTATGGCGTAACTTATGTAATGGAAAAGATAAATATTATATAATATATATATATATATATATATATATATTAGATATATATATAATATTATTATATATATATATATATATATCTATAATAAATATATATAATTTATTATATATAATAATATATATAATATATAATAATATATATATAAATCTATATATAATATATATATATATATATATAATATATATATAGTATTATAGATATATATATATATTATTAATATTATATATAATATTACATATATATATATATATAGTAGAATATATATTTTATAATATAATTTATAAATATATAATATAAATATAATATACTTATATATGTATTATATAGTATATAATTTATATATTATATATTATATATATATATATAGTATAGTATAATATTATATATATATATATAATATAGTATATATTATATATATATATATATATATATATATAATATATATATATATTGTATAATATATTAATTACCCTGCAATTATAATATGGTTTTAAAAATATGAAGAAAATTGAGTAATTTGTTGTGATAGCTCTTTTATTTATCTTTATATATTTAAAGCCTCAAAAATGAAAAATATTTAACTTCCTATTGAAAGTTTGTGTTCAATAATTACCCCATTTTCGTGCTTCGCAAAATAATCTCGTCTTCTATTACAGATTTCCATAGATCATAAATATATTGGTGTACAGGCTGAATTATTGTCCTAAATTAAGTCTTAAAACTACAGTACGCTCAATAGAGGCATGACAATAGCGCCTGTTTTCCATCAGGTTAAATCCCAACAGGATAAAAAGTCTGGTGACATTAAATTAGGGAAAGCATGAGGTCAATTGAAATAAAGGAATTCAGTAAATTACTGATCTTTGAAAAAGTCTTGTAGCAGCTATATCATTTTTCTGGGCCCCCCATAATGAGTTGAATCTGCCATAATTAACCTGACAACGTTGTCATAATGTCTGCGAATGTTGGTCTTTCGAAAAAAGTAAAGTACAATTATAATTAAATAACAGTGCACCAACCATTACGTTTTGAGAGGATGCGACTTTCGTTGATAGATGACCCCTGGATATTCAGTGCCATAAAAAAATGTATTCTGCTTATCGCAAAAGACGTTTGAGGTGAAAATAGGGTTCAATCGCCAAATAAGATAATTTGTGACATTTGATTAATTGCAACCAAGCCATTACCTTGAAATGCAACTCACATTGATAGATGACCTATGGATTTCAGAGCCCAAAACAATTTATTCAGTTTTATTTTACAAGATTTGGAAATGAAAAGCAGGTTCCACTGCGGCAATGAAAGATTTGTAAAGAAGTTCAATGTCTTCTCTCTGGCTATAGCATATTAAAGGGTTCGGGACAGCATATTAGCCATTGCTGTAAATAGGTTGTATGAATATTTTGTGTAAACTGGGCCTGCATCATTACAGCAAAGAGCCCATGAGATGTCCAAATTCAAGAAGAAGGGTCTTTGCAGAAATTGTTTCTGGATCTTTCAGGACTTTGGATGCAGAAATTCCATATTTTCCTACTATGCAAACTGAATGTGTTCTAACAGGGCTCATGGTAAGCCGTTCAGTAACTACGTTGTGGGATATGTGTAACCAAGTATATGTATGGATGGTTTCGGAGGGAGTTCCAGATGGAAAGTGTATATGCCGATCGCAGTTGTAAGAAAAATAAAAAATAATTTCAAAACCAAAATTCAATGATTATTATATACATGTCACTTCTTGAATTTATCCATAATATATTTTCAGAGAATAAATTATTATTGCTATATATATATAATATATATAGATATATATATATATAATATAATATATATATATATATATATATATATATATATTAATTTTATATTGTATATATTATTATATATACTATTATAATTATATTATTATTATATTATTATATATATATGTATAATAAGTTTATATATATATATTATATACGTATTATTTATTATATATAAACTTAATATATATATGTATATAATATTATATATATATATATATATATAGTATATATATATTATAGTATTGTTGTATTGTGAACCTCTATGAAGTGTTGAATTAATATGAAATATATATAAATTATATGGAAAAGACTAATTTTCATATGATAAACTGCGACTGTTATGGGTCATATATATTATATATTACTATATAATATATTAGGGATTAACGATCACCAGAAAAGATAGGCTCTGATAGCCGATACGATGACCTCTGATACTTCTATGTTTTTTAAAGGTGCCGATACCTGATACCGATACTCTGATACTCTGATACTTTAATAATAGTATTGATAAGTACATTCAGTAAAAGATAGAGCATTTGTTATGTACTGCTAGTTCAACTCAGATTGCGATTTCTCCCTGTACATACCATACTTATTCTTTGTAATTTCATTATTTTTCTTTAATTTCATCTACTATTTATTTTATAAATTAAAATAGTACCTCAAAGGAATAACAAATGCAAATATAATATGGATTAATAATAATTTTATGTTTTTTTTTTTATTCAGAAAATATTCCATTTCCATTTTCCATTAAGTATTGAAACTTAAAGTTGGTTTTAGCTAGCTGCGCGTTTTTATGGTTTAACATTTGCAATCAGGATTGTAACAAGAAGATTCTTTAACTAGCTACAATATAAATGAATAAAAATATATGAAAGAAGAGGACCGACAAATTAAATCAACTGAAAAGACAAAATAAAAAAACGCTATATATTCAAACATGACCATAATAATAATATACTCCTTTAGAGATAAAGATAGATATCATTCAATTACTTCAAATTCAAAAATTCTCAAAATTGTGATGTAAAAACATTAAGCTTTCCATAGTATCTGGCGAGACCTGTTCCTTTTGGGGTTTACGTTCCCAAACTACACTAAAAATATGCTCGCTCTCGACTGATGATGGGAGGGATCTGGATAAATATGCTTTGGCAAGCCTGTATAATGAATGAAAAAAACCTTGGCCCAGTTTTCATGCCACCACATGAAAGATCTCTTCTGTATCCAGCATCTCCATGTTTTCGTAAAGCTTCTCTCCTCTTTCACAGATTGCAAATTTGAGATTATCTTTGTCCGTTGATTGACTGTCTCTTTCGAGTTTTTCAGACGAGGTTTTCCTTGGTGTGATTTCTTTGAAGGTGAATGAGATGTAAAATGCAATTCGTGCCATAAACTTTTCAAAAGTCTAACCATTATTCCCAAATCCTCTTCACTTCAGTTAGGTTTATTTGCTGAAAACGCCCCCATCATCATTATCAGTTGCTTAAGGGCGGCTTCCCCTTCTTTGAATCTTTATTTGTCACGCGAGCAAGCTCTCGGTTATGTCCTTTTAAATGCATTTCTAGATAGTGGTTCACACGTCGAGATGCCATTCTTCTGGGTGGGTTTCAGCTAGCTTAAGGAATTCCTATTACTACCTTTTTATATATCGAAACTAAGTTAATTACACCAAATAAACAAAAAAAAGTTTATTTGTGATTTTTCTTATTTTTTTAGTTTTTTTTAAAATTAGTTTTTTTTATGCCCGATTCCAAACATGTTTTAGTTTTTTCTTCTAGCATTGACTGTTTTTTATGTGCGATGGCATAAAAAATTATTGACATATTCTCATTTTGTAAGGTCGTTTACAGGCATTCGCGCTGAGTAAAAAAGTAATGAGTCAGGTTGCCAATTTAATGTTATGGGGAATTGCAATGCTTTAAGAACTGATTAAATATATATATAAGATATTATAATATATATATATATATTATATTATTATATATATATAATAATATATATAATAAATATATATATATATATATTATATAATATAATATATATATATAATATATATATATATATCTATAAATATATATAATTTATAATATATATATTATATATAATATATATTATATATATAATATAATATAATAATATTACAGGGTTCACACTAAAAATTTGAATTTGAACACGACTTTCCCCTGACCAAATCTGCAAATTTTCCCTGACCCGCGTGTTCCGTTATTTTTGGTGTATAAATATCTATTAATTTAATTGCAGCCTATTTACTCAGTCAATGACATTAAATTTATTGAAAAACCTACTTTAGAAATTGTTCATCCTCATTGGATGAATATTAAAAAAAATACTTTTTTTTTTAGTACAAGCCTATCCGTTACCCATAGCCGTTCAAAAGCACCCTTTTCTTTATTTTTTTCAAAAGAAAAAACAGTTTTATTTATACAAAAAGAATAAATTAAAAGCTTACATTAATAGCCTAGGTGAATAGCGTCCACTGTAATCCCAAAAGTTCCTAAATTGGGAGATTTAGATTAACTTTTTCTTCTCAAAGCATCCTGAATTTTTGATTTATAAGCGGCTTCTTCCCTGTTAAAGCCTTCAAGTTTTAACATCTTTCTCTGCTCTTCAAGTTTATTGATCTGTAAATGGATAATATTCTTTTTTCAACCTTTTATTCTCTCTTTTTCTTCTGCTGTGACTCTTTAGATGTTCTTCATATCTTCCTATGGGCCAGCTCTTACATTTTGTCAAGCATTTTTTGAGTGATAGGAACTTTATGAATACTTCATGAAGATCTTATAGAAATTGTGCACTGTTCTTGTGAGAAATCAGACTAGTTCTTATCAGATCTCCCAACTTAAAATTGCTTAATTTCTAAGAAAAATGCCTCCTTCCACTGTCGGCAATTCCATGCGAAAATATCAGTCCCAATTTAATAATTTGCCACAATTCCGCATAACATTGATTTCCAGGTGCTATAGAAGAAAAAAAACTCATCAAGTCTCTTAGGAAGACAATCACCCATCCAAAAATGATTTGAATTTTAATTCAAGGGTAGAGATGAGCTTCAACTGCAAAGTAGAGTATTGCTTTTTTCTTCTCAAGCAACCAGAATCTGTGATTCATTATTGGTGTACATATGCCTCAGCAATAAAATCAAATCTTTGTTTCCCTTGGTTCTGGCTGATGAAAAACTGTACTAGTATCCAATGATGAGAGCCATTGGACCGGCTTGTACTTCCAGAGGACATCTTTCTAAATATCTTTTCTGTCATTTTGATTTGCTCACAGTCTGGCATTCAAGTTGGTCATGTAAATCTAATGAAAAAAGCTTAAGTTGTTGGTTGTAGCAGGCATTTTACTGGACTTAAGAGAAATCTTTCCATAATAAGTACGAGACATTGTAAATCTGTGAACAAAAATGAACCAAGGTTCAGTTTGACGCCAACAATTAGGTAACTTGGAGTCAGTTTAAGTTTTTTTTTTGCTTGAAACATTTTATAAATAAAATAATAAATACCTTTCAACTGCAACAAAAAACCCTTCAAAAATCCCTTCGTCAAACCTCAAAAAAAAAAAACACCCAAAAAAAAATATAATTTCCCTAAAACCAGTATTTATAATGCAACAATAAGTCACACAGTCTAAAACACATCCCATATACCAATCACCTTCAATCGAAGGGAACTTGTAACAACTTCTACGAACAGAATAGGAAGAATAGTAGGTAATATGAACTAAAAATAGAAAGAAACAGAAAAGAAGTAGATTTATAATGTCATTCCTCGCCCACCCTTTTCATTCACTTATCAAATACATCTCTCATTCCACAATATACAGTAAAGGAACAAAAAAAATATACTCAAAAATTTGTAAACATGGCCCATGGATCATTCTTCATATGTTTGGAAATTTAAATTTTTCCACTTCTTTCAGTGCATCAGAGAAATCCCTGACTTTCAGCATTTTTTAAAACGTTTCCCTGACTTTCCCTGACACCAATTTTTTTTTCCCTGACTTTCCCTGACTTTCCAGAAGGTGTGAACCCTGACATATAATAATTAGATATAATACTATATATATATTTAATATATAATATATATCCGTATATATATATATATAACTATAATAATATATATATATATATATATTTTTATTATTGTTTTTATTCTATTAATTTATTTATTATATAACTATATTTAGTTTTATAAATAATATATAGATATACACAATCCAGATCTACATTTGCAATGATATAATTGAAGGGAAGGTACCAAACTTAAATATCTTTTAAAATTTTTATAATTAATTATTATATAATAAACATTTTGTAAAACTGCAAGCAGACAGTGCAAAACCGTTGGCAGGTTCATTTTGTTATGTGTGTGGATATTATACTATTACTCAAGGCACATTTTCCACCCAAAATGTGGAAGGGAAACCAAGCGGGATAGCGCAACAAGGCTCTACTTGGTATGCTATTGGTGCATTAAGATAAAGCACTGGGAACCTCATTTATGTGAGAGTGTAAAAAAAAAAAAAAAACCTAGATAAAACGAGGAAGCAAACAGTAAGAAAAGCAGTGCCTTTGGCTATTCCAGAATATGGCGAGAGCCAACGAAATCCACTATACATGACTGCAACTTCTGCATTCAGTGAATATTGTACAAAATATGGAAAAGGTAAAAGAAGGCAATCTCTTCCATACCCAGATATTCCCTCATCCAGGACCCCAGTTCCTCATAATGAAAACTACCCTATAACCTTCATCACAACCTTCTGTAAGAAAATTGTTTTACTGACAACATGACATATAAGAATGAAGAAATGAATTGAGAAAATATTGGCAAGCTACTTATTAATATTACTAATATATATATATATATGTATATATATATATATATATATATATTTATATATTATATATATATATATATATTATATATTATATATATATATACTTATATATATAATATTATATATATATATATAATATTAAATAATATAAATAATATTATATATATATATATACTATATATTATTATATATATATATAATTATTATATATAACTTATACTATATATATATATATACTATAGTAATATATATATATGCTATAAATATATAATATAATATTATAGTATATTATATATATTTATTAGCAAGGGTTTTTCTCTTTTCCTTTTCTAGAAGCATCTAACTATTGAAAAATGCTTAATATGCTAATCCTTGACAATTGAAGGAAGAAGATGACATAATGAAAATGATGCCCTTGGTGTGGATTCCGTAAATGTGGGTTAAGGGATTTTAGGAAAATTGGTAAAGATACCAATTACAAAACAGCCGATAAAAATGCTCATTGATTTGTTAACAAATGGGATGCCATATGTCATTAAATGGTTTTTTTTTTTTTTATTCAAGGGGGCGTTAAACCACGTCTCAGAAAGCTCAACCAAACTAACCCCGTAAATAACGCACCGCCCCAGCTTTGGAAGTGAGGGAATTAATTCAGCAGGAACCAGATGAAAAATAGAATTCCCAAGCAAGAAAGAAGGAGGCGCCGCAGCGGACTAGTCTGGGTTACCAATATCCACAAAAAACTCATGCGCAGACACAGCGACCGCCTTGTGCTACGTGGCTCGTCAGGTGGTGTTAAGCGCAGTTTGACAAGTTCCCTCCGCGCACCTGCCGGCTAGCGGTAACCTATAGAAAAGAGATAAAAGCACCAACATCTGCGCCGCAAAGACTAGCACATGGAAAGACGGAACAGTTTACAAGTATGGCCTTGAACTCGACCGCTGTCCGAAAAGGCCGTGTGAAACCAGAGCCCCCCAGATAAGTGAGCAGTACTCCATGCAAGGTCGGTGAGGCCATTTGTATAGTTGGAGTAACTGAGAAGAAAGGAAAAAAGTCTCGCAGTCTAAACAGCAACTCCAATTACTATGAGGCCATTTTAGCAACCAATTGTGATGTGAGGTTTCCAAGACATTTTTTTGTATTGATTGTAAGGCCAAGGATGTTTATATAGTCAACAGGAGAGACGAGAGAGTCCGTCGAAAGAGAACGGAAAGTGGAAGGTGTTAGAGGGAATTGTATAGTTCTTAGATTAATTCCAGGTGAGACGACCCCAAGATCTGCGAGAATTAGAATCGGAAAGGATTAAGACGAGAGGTGAATAGAAGAGTAAAAGAGGAGGCAGAAATTGAAATGAATTGACGAATGATGGATCGAGTCATCGGCATATCGAGGGATAGAATTACGATCGTGGCAGGTGAGAAGTCATTAATAAAAGTAAGAATGAGAAGTAGAGATAAGACAATGAACCACCAACAATTGACAGAAAAAGACAGAAGTCGCCCCGTCAACACAGCCGATAATTGAGCGCGTTCTGAGAAAACTAGACATAATTAAGAAAAGAGAAGGAGGATCCAAAGGAAAGCGGACCCAGAGAGCAAGTGACGCTGATACGCTGGTCAAAAGGCCTTGGAATAGTCAACGCCCACCACGCAAGTCTCCCCATAGTTCCTGCAGGGCGGAATACCATAAATTCAGTAAAGATAGAAAGTATATCGTAAGTAGACCTCGAGCGCCAAACCGTACTGCGATCGGAAAGAAGTGAATGAGATGTCCGCCAGATGATCTAAGAAATGATAGTTTAACAGGGTTTCAAAGATCTTAGATAGAATACAATGAGAGCTATAGGGGCGATAGTTAGAAGATCAGAGCGGCTACCTTTTTTCGGGACTGGTTGGACATGTGCGTGCTTCCAACACTGGGGAAGAAAATGCATTAGTATCTGAGGTAACATAGAAGATATATAGTTGACGAGGGGAGGGGCCAGCATGAAAGCACACTCCCTTAAAAAGGAGGAATGCGCCATCACCGGGCCCCCGCCTTCCTAACGTTCATAGATTTCAGGAAGCACCATGCCACCCGAATGAAAAATGTAAATCACAGGCAATGCCTAGGACGAAGCCTGAGAAGAGAAGGAGGAAGAGGAATGCCAGAATCATCCAGGGGTGAGTTAGAGGAAAATAGGGGAGGCCAAAGAGATTGGTCCTTTTTCAGTTTGGAGAATTAGCAATCAGAACCATCAGAACGAATTAGAGGAGGAAAGGCATTTACAGAAACTGTTAGAGATGTTTTTGGAAGAGGCCAGAAAGATTTGTTAGTAGGAGATCCAAGAGGTTAGCGCCTTTCGTTTGATGAGAAGCCCTGCTTTGCGTCGTCGAAGGTAATCCCTTGCAAACGATTTCTACCTGATGAAAATTAGCAAGAGTGATAGGAGAAACGATAATTTTCCATTGCCAATTCCACTGTTCCCCTCTAGCCTGAACTGGCCAGAGACAAGTACGATCGAACCATGATATGAGGAGAGAAAAATTTCAGTCGAAGAAAGGAATGAATCCTGCTCATCCAGTCTAACGGTTACAGCTCCCACCTTGTCGGCAGAAGCTGAAGCTGTCACCTAGAGTCAAAAAAGTCATTCCAATTATAGTTAGCGTAGACGCAACGCAATGCCCCCCAGATATTTACAATGCGTTATTTACACTCGCATTTTGGACTTTTTTCGAGAGAATTGTAGGGATGTAAGTGACAGAACTAAATGGTGAAAGATTTCTACCAGGATATTCAGACAAGAACAAAGGCGATACCAGGGACGTTGGGATGGTGCATGATGGATGATTATATGTGGGGTTTTGATAAGAGATGCCAAATCCGATTCACAAGAGAAAAACACGATGGTGCGAGAGAGCCACTTTTAAATGCAAAGCTAAGCATGTTTTTTGGTATATTAAAAAGCACTGACCTTAATTTTGGGGACAATTAGTATTCATCTTATCAAGTAAAAGTCTTTAAGTTACTGTTCGTAAAATTTAACCCTCAAATAAAAAATTGTAAAAGTACCTACGTGTAAAGCTCATTAACAAACTTTAAAAATTCCAAAACTTAAATATTGCGAAATAACTCTCAAAATATCGATGATAGAAAAAAAAATATGAAGTCAATTCTGTGTTCAGCGCCAAAAAATATATAAGATTCAATAAAAAAATAAAAAGAAGATATAATTTTACATAGTGTTTATTGAATCTGAAAGTTTCCTCATAATTCTTACACCCAAAAAGAAGAAGTATCGGCAATGTATCGGCCATAATTAACCGATACCCGATACCGATACCGATACCCGCAAAAAAGGCCGATACTGCCGATACCGATATCCCCTCCAAATTGACACTCCCTAATATATATATATATATTATATAATATATATAATAATATATATATAGTATATAATATATATATAATATAAATAGTATCCTATATATATATATATATAATATATATATTATATATATATTATTATACATATCATATAATATATATATAGTATATCTAATTAATATATATAATATTATATAATATATATATATATATAATATATATTATATATAAATATATATATGATATATTATTATATATCTCTTATATATTATAGTATATATTATATCTATATAAATACAAAGGAATAGAGGTGTGCTTAAGATATAAAATTTACTAAATTTAGAAGTTGCTTCTAAGGGATTTAAAAAAGACAAAACAATATTTAACTACGTCTAAAATTCTAAATTTAAAAGAGGTCTACTTAAAAAAAAAAAAAAATTTTGAAAAGTAATTTAGATGGTGAATAAATTTTTAAATTCATTCTCTACATAGTGAAAAATGAATGCGAGTGAAAACATAAAAAAAAAAAATGCAAAATATTAAAGTTTTATTTTAGTGGGTATTAATAAAACACGTTGTAAATATCGGAAGGGAAAAGGTGTGGTGAATTTTAATAAGCGTAAAAGGTGCGTGAAAAATTTGGGTCAGCAATAACATCAAACAGGCCTAAGGGTTATCGATCTGTAAAAAGATCATGTGAAAAACATGCCATCCTCTTGAGATATAATGGAGCCAGATAGAATGTATGTAATTTGATTCATTGAGAGCCTATCGTAGTAGTGCCAATAAAAAAAAAACAAGTGTAAATAAAAAAAATCTTGATAGATAATAAATAAGAGTTTATAGGGTTTTGGTTTCAGCCTCTACACTATTCCAAATATGTGCAGAACTAGGGTTCTCTCAAGTGCAAGAGCAGTACTCCATAAAAGAGAGCAGACGAGACTGTAACAGTATAAGTAACTGAGCGAAGAAAAAAATTCTCGCAGCCGTAGCATCCATTGCAATTAACATGAGGTTTTCAGGAAAAAAATTTATGATTAAACCAAAAATGGCTATATTAATTATATTATCCAAAGGTAAAATCGACGAAGTAAAGGAAAAAGTTGAAGGTAATTTTCAAGGAGAAATGAGAAAAGCCGGAGTTTCTAGAAGAAATGAATTGTATAAGGATAAGATAAACAACGAAACGAAAATGACACTCTAATAATGCAAAAGAAAATGCATTTAAAAAAAAAAAAAAAAAAAAGAAAAAAGAAAAAGAAAAAGAAAAAAAAAGAAAAGAGAAAGGAAGAAAGAGAAAGAAAAGATGAAAGAGAAGAGAAAGGAGAAAGAGAGAGAAAGAGAAGAGAAAGGGAGAGAGAAGAGAGAAGAGAGAGAGAGAGCAGAGAGAGAGAAGAGAGAGAGAGAGGAGAGAGAGAGAGAGACAGAGCAAGAGAGGAGAGAGAGAGAGAGAGAGAGAGAGAGAGAGAGAGGAGAGAGAGAGGAAGAGAGAGGAGAAGGAGAGAGAGAGAGGAGAGAGAGAGAAGAAGAGAGAGAGAGAGATGAGAGAGAAATAGAGAAGAGAGAGAGGAGAGAGAGAGAGGAGATGAGAGAAGAGAGAGAGAGGACGAGGAGAGAGAGAGAGAGATGAGAGAAGAGAGAGATGAGAGAGATAGACAGAGGAGAGAGAGAGAAGAGAGAGGAGAGAGAGAGAAGAGACGAGAGAGAGAGAGAGAGAGAGAGCGAGGAAGAAGAGGATGTAGGAACAGAGGAGAGACCGAGAGTAGAGAGAGATGAGATGAGGAGATGAGAGAGTAGAGAAGTAAGAAGATGGATGAGATGAGTGAGAGAGAGAGAGAGAGGAGGAGAAGACACCAATGACGGGAGTGAGACAGAGATGAGAGAGAGAGAGAGAGAGAGAGAGAGAGAGAGAGAGTCGAGAGAGAGAGAGAGGAGAGAGAGAGAGAGAGGAGAGCAGGAGAGCATGAGCAAGTAGATGGGAGAAGAGAAGAGAAGAAGAGAGAGACGGAGAAGAGAGAGAGAGAGGGAGAGCGAGAGAGAGAGAGTAGAGAAATAAAAACATATTTTGTATAAGTTGTTGAAAAGTTCAGAGAAAAATTATCTAATGGCTCAATAATGCAACCCAACGAAGAATGTATAAAATATAAAGAAGGAATGCTTAAAAACAACTTTAGGACCGTAAGGGAAGGGTATTCCAAAGCAACTTTCCTTATAGGACAACATAAATATATAAGCAACAAAGCAAGTGTAATTAAATAATATCTCTGAATAATTAAGAGATAATATAAGTTGTTGCAAAGTTCAGAAAAACAATACATGTTGAACAACTCAAAATAATATTTATAATTAATAATTAAATGGAGGCATACACTGCAGAAGGGACGAAACAGATTACGAAAAAGGCAAGCTCACATCTAAACTTTGTGGCCGTTTGCCCGAGCCCCAAATTTTAAGACAACAAGGGAAGAGTTACGCAATGCCAGAAACGAGACTCTTCACCCCTACCCAGTAGCCTGAATATATTTTTATAGTTATTTATGTACTTAACGATGGAATTATGCATCTGGCCACATATTAGGCAATAGCCATGCATAGCATTAATATAAAGGAAAATAGCAAGCTCTGAAAGTAAGGTCAATGTTATGAGAAGTATTTTTTTAACCATGTTTTATGTTTTTCTTCCTTTGCCTGTTAGTTTTTTGCCCTATTTATCGCCTGATCTTTTACAGTCTTGGTGATGCCCTATTCGGGGTATTATAAATAATGGTAATATTAATAAATTATAAAGCATTATAAATAATGCTAATGCTAATATTATAATGCTAAATCTAAATTGTTATTTTTTTGCAGCCCAGATCCATCCAAAATATTTGTTAAGATTGGACTTGATGTACACTTGGAGATGACTCTTGCTGAAGCTGCAGATTACTGCGAGAAGAAAGTAAAAATTTTGACACATGAGGCTGCTCTTTCCACTGATAGGTCTGCTAAAATTAAAGCCAAAATTCGATTTGTAGAATTAGCCCTGCGTGAAATTCAGGGCTTTAACTATTTTCCTGAAGAAGAACCAAGAAGGAACCTTTTTGCCTTGTAGCATAAAGCTAAATA
>JABUQX010086542.1:0-2500 GCA_015478945.1 Trachelipus rathkii
GAAAATTAGTTCGAAATTGGAGAAAAATTTCCCGCTAAGGTCCCCGCCCACGTGCCTTGTTGATTTCCCCCTGAGAAACGCCCAATAGCTCAGGGTTGGACCTTTTAGCGAAAATTAACGGAATTTCGAATCCGCGACTTTTGAAAATATCTCCCGCCCGATGTTTCAAGAAGAAATCCTCCCTCTTTTTTCGAATCCCTGAGGTTTCCTCCCCCCCCCCACGGCGGGGAAGTGAAAGGTAGGTTTCGCTGCCGCGAGGATTTGCCGTGAAAAACCTGGAATTCCCCAGGAGGCCCCAGATTCTCGGCCGGCGCCTCCGACAAGGGCGATCAAATATGCGCCATGTGGAGAGAGTAACCCCCGCTCTAGTCCCAAAAATCCTGACTTTGGAAAATCTCCCGCCGCGTTTGTGCCTGATGAAAATCCTCTTTTTTCCTGACCCTTGAGTCCCCCAGGCCGGGAAAGGAATCGCAGTCTTTCACCCTGGGCGGCGAGGGTGACCCGTGGCAAGAGCCTTGGTGGTGACCGACGCACTTACCGACCCCGCCCTTTCCCGACAAGGGCCCCGATCTATAAGAGCCCCCGCCCCGGGCAAGAGGTTTTTTTTGGCCCCCTAGCGGGTTCCCCGGGTTTTTGTGGATTTCGAATTGAAAAATTTCCGCTAAGTCCAGCGGCCTGGTTGAATTCCCCTGAAGAAGATTTTGGCCATGAGCCCCTTCAGGGTGACTTAGCGAAAAATACGATTTCGAATCCGACATTTCAAACACCAGAGTAAGACCGTGTTTGCATAAGAGAAAAAATTCCTCCCCTCTTTTCCGACCCTGAAAGTTCCCCCCCCCGCGGAGAGGAAAGGAAAAGGTTCCGCTTTTGCGCGAGAAATTTTTCCGTGAAAAAAAACCGGATTTTTCCGGAAAGGCCATTTTCTTCGGCCCGCGCTTCGACAAGGGGGCGAATTCCATTGGGCCCGCTCCAAGGGTAAAGAAGGATATTCCCCCCCCCTCCAGTCCCCAAAATCCGACCCTGTGAAAAATCTTCGCGCCGTTGTTTGCCTTATAAAAATCTCCTCTTTTCCGACCTGGAAGGTCCCCGCGGGAAAAGAAGGAGTTTCGCTTGCCTGGAGAAATTTTTTCCCCCCCGGTGGAAGAAAGCACCCGAAATTTGGGGAGGGGCAATTTCTCCGGGCCGCGCCGACAGGGCCGATTCATGAGAGGCTCGCCCACCGGCAATAAAGAAAGAAGTTTCTTTGCCCCCAACTGGTCCGCGGTTGTTTGTGATTTCGGAATTGGGAAAAAAAATTCCGCTGAAAGTCCAGCCCGTGTGGCCCTTTGTTGAAATTCCCTGAGATTGCACAATAGCTCAAGGGGTTGACTTTAGGCGGAAAAAATACCCGAATTTTTTCTCCCGAATCCCCCGGACTTTTTTTTTGGGAAAAATTTCACCGCGATTGTTTGCAAAGAGAAATCCCTCCCTTTTTTTTGTCTAGCCCTGAATCCCCGGCCGGGGAAAGGAATGAGGTTTCCGCTTTTTGGCCCCGGCGTGATTTTTTCCGGAAAACCTGGAAAGAAAATTCCGGGAAAGCATTTTCTCGGCCGCCGGCGTGTCGACAAAGGCGATCCCCCATAATGGCCCGCCCGGTAAAAAAGAGATATCCCCCCCTCCTCAAGTCCCCCCCCAAAAAATCTCCGACTTTTGGGAAAAAAATCTCGGCGCGTTTTGTTTTTGGCCCCGTGAGAAAGTCTTCCCTCATTCCCGACCCCTGATCCCGGCGGGAAGGGAAAAAGAGGTTCCCCCGGCCTGCGGGCGAGATTGCCCGTGGGAAAAGAGCCCGGAAAAGGGGAGGGCCAATTCTCGCCCCGCTGTGCGCCTTCGAAAACCAAGGGGCCCGATCATATAGAAAGCCCGCCCACGGCAAAGAAAAATTTTTTGCCCCCCCCAGAACCGGTTCGGGGTTGGGATTCCGAAAAATTGGGAAAAAAAAATTCCCCGCTAAGTCCCCAAGCGGTCGCTGTTTTGATTTCCCCCCCTGAAAGAAAGCCGCAAGCTCAGGTGGGAACCTTAAGCGGAAATATCATTTCGAAATCCCGAACCTTGTGGGAAAACTCCCCGCAATGTTGCAAAATGAGAAAAAATCCCCTCTTTCGGAACCCTGAGAAAAAAAGGTCCCCGCCCGGGCAAAAGAAAGGAATGGGTTTTTTTTTCCGCTCTGCGCGTGAGATTTCCGTGGAAACACCTGGAATTTCCGGGAAAGCAAAATTTTTCGGCCCGCCGCCTCGACAGGGGCATCCATATCGGCGCGCCCACGGTAAAAAGAGATATCCCTCTTTCCTGCCCCCCCCCCAAAATCCGACCTTTGGGGAAAAAAGTCTCGCGCGTTTTTGTTGGCCGAGAAAAGCCCCTCCCTTTCGACCCTGAGTCGCCCCCCCGGGCCCGGGGAAAGGAAAAAGGAGGTTTTCCCGCTGCGCCGAGATTTTTCCCGGGTGGAAAACCTGGATTTTTAGGA
>JABUQX010086542.1:7500-12500 GCA_015478945.1 Trachelipus rathkii
CTTTGACTGGAGAAACAACTTAATCCACTAATAAATTGTATTTTCTGCATTTGATCAAGGAGGATAACAACTTTAGAAAGTTCTTTTTTTCCAAGGATTTAATCCATATAAATTCTATTGAAGGATGGAGAATGAAAACTATTCCATGTATAAATAAACTCATTATAGAAATAGAATCTATCATCAGAGTGGTTAAATCGATCACCAATAAATGTTATTTTGGGATTTATTTTTTTTAATATTTTATTTTCTTTGTTTATTGGGATTTTTTTCTGGAACGAATCCAAACGAACTTATATATATATATATATATATATATATATATATATATATATATATATATATATATATATATATATATATATATATATATATATATATATATATATATATATATATATATATATATATATATATATATATATATATATATATATATATATATATATTTATTTATTTATTTATTTATTTATAAGTATATATATTTTATTGGGATAATAGAGGGAACCACCTAAATGTTGTTCTGAGTTGAGAATTTGGAAGGTCGATATAAAAAGACTAGATTAGTATAATACATCTGCTGGGAGTTGGACTGTCTCGCTATTCAGGACGGTGAAGAAGAAAAGGAAAAGAAAGGTCCAGAAGTTTGATGGTAAGAAAAATATAAATTATAATGAATTTATTATATTACGGTATAAATTTTGATAGAAATTTTATTGTTAATAACATTATTTATAGGGATTAAATTTGAACTAAACTTGAAGATTGCTTGAGCCTGAGTGACTTAAACCATTCAAGTACAACCACAGATTGTTTTACATGAGGAAAAAGGTGACAAATTACGCGTCAGTTGTCAAGTTAGCTTAAAAATTGGAACAGCAGTCCATAAACCAATACTCCTCTCTTTTCTATAAAGTGAAGTTGAAACGAAGCTAACCTTGTTTGGGATTAGATCTAAGTATCAATGATATTCGGGTAAAACTAAAAGTGTTAAACAGGATTTGTTGAAAGTAATCAGTAAGTAGTTCCTATTTTTGTATTATGAGTTATCATTGTCTGCTCGATTTAGTCTCTGGTTAAATAATATATTATGACTGCTTGAAACATTACAAAATAGTATAATTAAGAAGTACCTACTCATTTTATAACTGCAAGTTATTATTATTTAATTGATTTTGCCTAAGTTTGTGTCTCCAGGGTTGTGAATTACTAAAATATTTACTTATTAGTGCTATAACAATTAATATTTTATAAAACGAGATCTATAAAATATTAATTTTAAGAACTATAAGATCCTTTTGAAACCATATGAATATTTATACAGAATATTTAATGAAATATAGGTAATGATGTGAATAAATATAAAGAAAAGTATATTTAATTTTAAGTTAAAGTTAAAGAAGATGCATAAGAAGGTTTGTTAGAATAGAAGTGAAGGAGTAGCACGTAAGGAAACACACAGCATAGTTTCTGTGGTTTATGGTAAAGGTCTGTTTTGCTGCTGTTTTGCATAGTATAAAGGCTAAAAACTGTCAAAGTTAGGTTTAATATATAAAACATCGCACACACATATCTTATACAATAATAGAAATGGTTTATTCTCTTTCCTCTCTCTCTCTTCTTCTTCTCTCTCTTTCTCTCTCTCTCTCCTTCTTCTCTTCTCTCTCTCTCTTCTTCTTCTCTTCTTCCTCTCTCTCTCTCCTTCTCTCTCTCTCTCCTCCTCTTCCTCTTCTTCTTCTTCAAATTTCTTCTTCTTCTTCTCAGGCGGAGGCGGCGGCGGAGAGGCGGCAGGAGGATGAGGCATACAGGCATGTGTGGCAGAGAGAGAGTGGCACAAGGCATGGCAGCAGGTATGATGAGGCATAGAAATTGCTCTCAGGATACTCTTGTCGAGCAAAGGGCCTTCACCACGGCAGCGCCAACTCTCGGTTCTCCTACTTATAAATCTTCTAGCCTCTTGCCAAAAACGCCCCCAACAACTTCGTAATATATCCTTTCCTCCTCTTATTCGATTTGATGGTTCTGTTGCTAATTCTCCAACTGAAAAGGCCAATCTCTTCTGCCTCCTATTTTTTCTCTAACTCAACCCTAGACGATTCTAGCATTCCTCTTCCTTCCTTCCTCTCTCAGGTGTCCTATGCCTTTGCCTGTGATTACATTTGATTGGGTGCATAGGCCTGAAACTATGAACGTTAGGAAGGCGGGGTGGCCCGGATGGCATTCCCTCCCCGAGCTTGAGGGAGTGTGCTTCCTGCACACCTACCTAATTAACTATATCTCTCTATGTCTCAATACGCATTACTTTCCTCGTGTTAAATCACGCACACCAAACCTATTCTGGAAATAAGGAATGCCTGATCCTTTCACCATCGCCCTGGCGCCTCACTCTGTATCTTCCATCAGATCTTTGAAACCTTCATCCTCATTTTTAGATCATCTGGAATTTCATTTACTTCATCCGATCTCCAGTACTTCTTCTGACGCCTGAGGTTCACTGGCGATACTTCCTATCTTATACTGATTTATGGTTTCGCCTTAGAACTATGGGGAGACTTGCGTGGAGGCGCGATATATCCAAGGCATTTGACCGCACAATGTCGTTTCCAAGCCCCTCCTCGGGTTTCCTCCTTCTCTTTGCTTACTTATATCTAGTTTTCTTTCAAATCGCTCAACTGATGCTGCTTACGGGGCGACTTCTTTTCATCAATAGTGGTGTTCCTGCTGTCTTTCATTCCTACTTTATTTTTACTTTTCATTAATGATCTTCCCACCTGCACATCTAACTCCTATCCACTGGGTATGCCGATGGACTTCACCCTCATTCTTCAACTTATTTCAATTCTGCTCCTTCTTTCACTTCTAGAATTGCCTCTCGTCTAATCTTTCCAGATTCTATTCTCGATGATCTAGATAGAAATGGTAATGTCTAACTCTTGTGAACGAATCTTTTAAACTAACTTCTTAGCAACTTCCCTTTGTAAGACACCTTCAAACTTATCTCTGATTTGCTCCCTGATTAATCCTATGATATTATAAACATCCTTGGCCTTAACATAGACAAAAAAATGTCTTGGAAACCATCCCAACGGTTGCTAGGGCGGCCTCAAGGAAACTGGGAGTTCTGTTTGACTGCAGACATTTTTTCCTCTTCCTAAGTGTTCCAGCTTATACAGGGCCCCTTGTATGGAATATCATTGTCACATCCAAATTTCTGATTTCACCTGCTTTTGGATAGTCCAGTCAAAGGCCAAAAAGGCTTATAAACTGTCTGCACTTCCCAGTTCACTTGACCCTCTATCTTTGCGGCTCGATGTTGGTGCTTTATCTCTTCATAGGTACCGCAACGGCAGATGCTCGACGGAACTTATCACTCGCGTACCACCACCTTAGACGCCCTCGTAGCACAAAGGATTCTGTATCAGCGCATGATTTTGTGTTGATATTGGTAACTCCACACTCGATCTCTCCGGTGCTTCTTTCTTTCCTGTCACACCTCTGTTCTGTGGAATTCTCTTCCATCTTCTGTGTTTCCTGCTGAATTTAATCTCTCTCACTTTAAAGCCAGCGTCTGTGCTCATCTGCATAATTCACGTTAGTTGATGAATATCTGAGGTGTGCAACATCCCCTCCTTGAATAAGGCTCTGCCCGTGAGTGGTGGTGACAACTGTATATATATATATATATATATATATATATATATATATATATATATATATATATATATATATAGATAGATATATATCTTTATATAAATTTATATAGAGAAAGAAAAATATATATATATATATATATATATATATATATATATATATATATATATATATATATATATATATATATATATATATATATGTATCAGTGTTTTCGGGGGCGTCAAGGGAGTCATAGCATCCTATATAATTTGAGGAGGGAGGAGACTAAAAATAAAAAAGAAAACCTCTCTTGCTTATTTTATTTCGGTAATATAAACTCATAATACTTAATTTTGATTAAAGGAAATTTGCCATTTAATTAGAATTCTTTTCAAAATATGTGTAGGAAAATTTTTTGACTGACTCATTTTAGTATTAGTAAATGCAAAAACCAAAGTAAACGAGCGAAATAAAAGGAGGAAGATTTTACAATTCTTTCCTTTTGGGTGGAGACTCAAATGAAGTGCGAAGTTCTATTTGATTGAAACTTTATGACGTAGACAACGACAGAGCGAGGGATCGCCTAGAGGGAGGCAATATAATGGGGCCAAATGTAAAATACACTTTCAAAATTCAATAGAAACGTGGCCAGATAGAACAAATATTTGATGCTTTTTAATATATATATATATATATATATATATATATATATATATATTTTTTTATATATAAAACTATAAAAACATTTATGTTATATATATATGTATATATCTGTATATATATATATATATATATATATATATATATATATATATATAGAAGTATATATATATATATATATATATATATATATATATATATATATATATTTATATATATATATATATATATATATATATATATATATATATATATATATATATATATATATATATATTTATATATATATATATATATATATATATATATATATATATATATATATATATATATATATATATAATTTTTCCTAAGAATGAACCTGAAAACCAGTTTAAGAAAAGGTTATAAAATATGATAAATCTAAAGAGAGTGTGAAGATATGATGAAAATACAAGGGTTAGAGATGCAAGAGAAAAATGGCTACATTTTTAAAAGTTATTCCTACTTATAGGATAAAATGTTGAAACCATTTACGAACATTTTAGAATGACTTTAAAAAAGCATAAAATATATTGTGCTAAATAAATGAAGGTAAAACCGTGCCGAAAACTGCTATTTCAAAGATACATGAAGTAATATGGATGAACATGTTATTAGATAGGCACAGAAAACAATGAAAACATTGGATTGTCGTAATGATGATGGAGAAAGTGATAACAGATATT